>JAPDRQ010000026.1:0-216571 GCA_030247915.1 Neophaeococcomyces mojaviensis | reverse complement strand
GTTGGTGTCGCTCTAGGGAGGGTGGTCAAACATCCGCAGCTGCTAGTTGTGTCTTTTTGAGCACGAGCAGTTGGCAAGGCTGACCTGGCGATTAGACTCATGCGTTTTATGCCCGTGCCTAGAACTAGTCAATCTCGAAAGAGCCACAAGGCGCACGGAGAATTCTTCGCATGACGATGCCGACGGAGGGATTAGTATCAAGCTACAGCCTCCAGACCTTACCAAACTTTCACCGCAACATCCTGCTCGAGCTACAGGAGCTGGATGCAAGATACAACGATCAACCAGCAAAAAAGCATTCTATTAGTGACATGTTATCCGGCACCGGAAGGTAACGACTCGTTGCGACTTATTAGGAGCTGCCTCACTTATTTCAAATCAATCTTACATTACCAAGTTAATGCCTCATGAGCTCCGTCCTTGTCACCCAAGCGAAGAGTTCCATGATTGACATACCCAACAAACTGAGCTTTTGGTAGAGTTTGATTGGGCCATCATTGGCTAAGACAGGTAGTCAAATTTGGTGTCCTTTAACCTACTTTATCTGAGGTAAAAGCATGTTATGGTGAGAGCACTATTTCAATCCTCCTGAGGACGGTATGGCTTGTTGTGATGCACAGTCACAGTATGTTGACTGCGGCCGCATCAAGAGACGTCTTCTTCAGTCATGTTCACCTGATCAAGGCTCTCCTACTTTGTTGGATGATGTCAAGGTGTGTTCTCCAATCGGCATCAGATTGACAAAACGCGTATGTTCTAAGTGGCTTGCTATATGAGGAAGTCAGCAACCATGCACACCCTTGTGGTCGAAGTTAAAGTGCACGCAGCCGACAGATACCGATGAAGGCAGCAACATCGTGGCTCTTAATGGCGTCTTGTGCAATACTGTCACGATACATCGGTGGACGAGCTCGTGCACAAGGACGCAAGCAACCCTTTCGAATCATTGAGCTTTGCATGCATTCGTACTAAATTAAGTTTCTGAACTTTGACTCGAAGCTGTGAAATTGATGGTTGAGGTCAAGAAGTGTCGAAGGCACAACTTACAACGAACGCTAGTTTTGGGTTAGAAGTGTGAAAGCTTTATCACCGAAGCGCAGACACCTTCATTTCTAAATTCAGTGTGACAATTGCAGTCCAGGCTATATCATTATCAGTGTACGCATCATCATCGAGACTCGCCATATTAGTTACAACCAATAGTACCTACAGATGCCTGTCCGCGAGCTCCTCTAATCGATGGAGATGTGTTTCCGAGCGGCGGAATTGCTGAAACTACTCAATGCAAATCATCATCATTCTTGCGCGTCAATCTCCACCTATGTTTGTGGCTGAGAATCCTTGAAGGAGAAAGATGACTAATAGATTAGGTCAAAAGGCATTGGTAGGTATCATGGTCGGAACGAGTGGTAATATGCACCTGCGAATGTGATCGCAATAGCTTAGAACTTTAAAGGCCAACGTAAGCGGCCAACTTCAAGTTTGTACGAGAGAGTTCCGAAGTAAGCCACATGGAGTTTCGCTCTTTCCTAAGATGCAGTATGGGTTTGTGAAGACGAGAGGGATCCTTTTCTTATACAAGGGAGAATGTTGCATGCTCCTCCCAAGCAACGATTGCAGTAAGGGACGGGCATTACGGAGGTCATGTATTACTGGCCTACACGATCGAAGAATGATCATGACCTTTCTAGGCATCTTCGAAGATCACTCGCGGAAAGAAAGGTTCAACTAAGACTCCATTTTTGACCATGTGCAGGGGTATGATAGATAACCTTATTTCTAATATTTACGAAACACTTAGACAACCCAGGACTTTTGTTGTGTTCAGTCCTGAAAGGCGTTTTGAGTTATAGCCGTTTCGTGTCACGTTCGTGGCGTCAAGTATAGACAGATCTCGTGTCCCATTCGATATGAGGAAACAAGCTTGCAGCATTTATGCATATCCGGCCTCCGGAACAGACTGATCGATGGGTTAGTGGCTTTCAACCGGAACGTGTGGAATACAGCCTATTTGCCTCTCCTTGAAATTTGAGTCAAACTCATCCCTGTCCCGAATTTCATCACCGAGTAGGACATTGACGATTCGATTCTCCGACAGCCACGCTTAACTTGCAGATGATGCACATTACGATCAGATCTGGTGGATACTGAGTAAGGGTCAGTGGAACAATACTGTGGGACATGACACTCAGGCTACAGCCATTCGGGCCGCAGAATGGATTGAATTCTTGGAAATGGATCCTTTTATGTAGATTCAGCAGCAAAACACCATCATACTTCCACCGCTATGTGCCAATTATCTGGCAATCTCTAGTACGGCATTGTAATATGGTTATGACAAAGAACAAGCACGCCATAAGCTTGTTAGTAATTTTCGACTACCATGTCCTTGTTGATAGACTTGTTGTCTAATATTGTTTGTTAGACCTCGCCAGCGCTTGCCCTCCGATCAGTTGTTGTTAAGGACGCTAAGACGGCCCGAATAATGTTGTCGCATTTCCCGGCGTCGTCGTGTAACGTCCAGGAGTAAACATTGGACCATCCTTTTCGGTGGAACTGAGGGCAAATGCCAGTATTCAGGTCACACGATCCACAGCCACCAATCACTTCATTACATAACTCTTCTAAAGCCCCTCACGGACCATCCTCTTGCATGCTCTGCTTTTGCAAGTTCCTCAATTTACGGAGCAATCGGTTGCTGGCTACTATTCATGATCGATCTCCGTAGATACATGGCCAGTAGCTAAAACTCTAACCTTATAAGTGGTGCTTGCCTGTCCATTTTGAGTTGTCGTTCAAGTCTGGTTCCAATGCGTTCACTTCCTTGAACTTTGGCCATTTCGATGCACTCTTCTTAAGCGCCTAATCACAAGACCATTTCTTCATCACCATGCCGACTTTGGACTCTATCATGAATCATCTGCATTATGAATTCATTGGTTGAGACAACTCGGCAGTTGCAGAAGGGCAGAAGAGAAAATCGGATATTTATCAAGGTGACGAAGCGTACAATCGCAATCCATTGATCAGCTTCCGCGCAAAGCGGGTGCGCTTGATGAGAGCATCAAGTCTTGACATGACTTAAACATGGTCGTTGGTTTTCCCACTACATATCTTTAAGCATCAAGCATTCGTGAATGGAATCTATGGCGACCTCTGGTTGCAGACTGTTGCGAGCGACAGATCCAGGTCAAGCCGATTGCAATAGACGCGCGCACAAGGTTTTTCCTTACATTAGTATCGTGGACGATTGGTACTGCAGGGCTTGTATGGGCGCTCCTTCGAAGTAGGATGCAGCAGTCTGATTTGGCCAAGGCCCAGTACGCCTTCATAAAGCCTACAAGATGAAGAAGGGGTTAGTCGACCACCATAGTTATTCCTCAAATCCATGACTGCGACGGTCGTGAAATCATCATGTCTCCATTCTGACAGGCTTAAATCGGTGAGTACGCCGTCGCAACGTTGGTTTTGACTAGAGAAGTCAAATTGGTACCATTACACAGCGCGATTAGCAGGAGACAATTTCGATATTCTTAAACCAGCTGAGCAGGAACACGTGAAGATTTTTTGCTGCGGGCCTCGGGATGTCAGCTTGTCAATGCGTTTTCTGGGGTTGTTGGTGTCGTGGCGTTGACGTTTATGCACCTCATCTAACACAAGCGAGCGACTTTTAACTTAATCCAACGGGAGTGGATGGGTTGTGCAGAAGCTATCCCACGTTTGTTCATAATCAAGATTTTCTCGGTCATCGCCGACTGGGACATTTTCTCAAGCACTAGAGTCAAGGACTTCATTGCAGAAGACTTACTGTTCGAGCTTTTTAGAGCTTCGCTGCACCAAATTGGCATTAAGCACCTGATGGTAGCTCAAGGACACGGTGACAGGCTGATTGAACATGACTGAGACTGAATGGTATTATGCTGATTGGATGGTTATTGAAATTGTTACCATAATAATCACAAATGAGCTCACATGTTGATACTAGTTTTCCCTAGGACACCAGGAGTGATAGCCTAGCATTGCTGACGAGCTGGAACCTGGATGATGATCGCTACGACCGAGCTCATTTCACGATTATGACGGATCTCTCACAAAGTTGATGCATATATAACTTCTGGGATCTACCTTGTGCTTTGACGATGACCAGTAGGAGTAAGGTATTGCATTTCGAGGCTTCCAGAAAGGTGGGAGACAGAACTTGACACGCCGTAGGACCTTGATAATAAGCGACGAACATACAGTAAGTGGATTGTTTCTATGAGGATCCATCCCTAACACGACGCTGCTTGTGAAAGCACATTCTCGCGTACTGAGGCGAGCTGTGAACCTCGTGACGGTTGTGGGCACAAAGAGGTCGAAGACGTGGTCTGACGCTGCGATTGAAACACCAAATGCCTAACTTGGTAAATTTGCCGTGTGTATCAGGCCGTAATCACAGACGATCTCGATGAGCATTCAGTGTGGTCGAAGAGTTTCGGCGAAGTGCCTCCCTAATGGAGCCGCGACCTGGTCACTCCCGTCAACTATTTGCGATGGCCCACAGACTGGGCCAAGCTACGGATCTGTTCCGAAGGGTGTAGTCGAAAAATTCTGTGTGTTTTCTTCGCCTTATCAGGCTCACGCAGCTCCGTTCTGGCATCACATCACGAGCAGATCAACAGTCGTGAATGTGTTGCTTGTCATGATTATTGTGCCAGCGACACGGGTCATTCCCAATTCACTAGGAAGGAGACGGTTCAGTATCCTAGCATATGCGTCTCTAGCTTGAATGGGTGTGGGACTGATGCTCGACTGAAGATACCAATGCCAAACACGCTCAATTTCGCTGCATGCGAGAAGCGCCAGGTCCCTATGGCTTCCTTTTTAGCCGCTCTTGAGCATGCATCAGCTCTCAAGGTTCCTTGAACTAAGGGTAGCAGAGGCGAGAAACATTATTGTGTCCTATTTTGGGCGGCATTCTCTAGTGTCATCCCGCTAGTGCTTTTCAGACCAGGTATTGCATTTCCAGGCCTGTCGCTCTTCTTCGTCCCCTTGATTTTCTCACAGACACCATGAATACTCGTTTTATCCTCTTCTTGGCGCCGCTTCTTCCTTCGACCACTATCCCTGCTAGTGCTGCCTGATCTAGCGTCCTCAACCCCCGGTTTAGCTGGCTGTCTAGTATCCCTGTGGCTTCGATATCAGAAGTCAGACCTTTTAAAATCCACAAACTCGCACCCACCAGAGCATCCATGTTCGTATTTCCCGATCATGGATGGAGGGCTGATCCGCGGGGGCACTAACACTAGAGTAATACCTACTTCACAATGTGCCGTGTCTGCATTGTGGCCGGCACCATTTGTCCCTGACTGCGCTGGAACCACGTTATCACAACACCAACCCGGCAAATCCCGCTTGACAAGACCTTCACTATGTACTATTCTTTCGGCTGTTGTTTTTTACGCTTGGAGCGATTTGAACGCTTGGAGGGTCTCCCACTAGACTCATCTACAAACCCGTTCCCTCTTTCTCACTGTACTAAGCACCCTTTCGTGTTGGGTATGGCCGAGCATTACCATTGCTTCCATTGGACATCAATCAACAGCCCTCGCACCATATCAGTGCAACATAGCACTGCGGCACAGGTCATTAAGCCAACCAGATTGCTTTATGCGACGTGTGGATTGGTTGATAGTTTACCTTATGACAACTAGAAGGCATTTTGTCCCATCCAAGCTTTGCATCAGAACTCTGTTGGTCCTTTGACCTGCTGACTTATCCTACGGACCGTATTCCTGTGGCCAGACTGACCTTTGAAAACTCGATGTTGGACTGGATAAAGCTCTGAGCTCGGACTATATCTCTTCTCCATCTAGCGCGGAGCCCATCTTGCATCTGGTCCTCGTTCATTGAGCAGCTTGAACTTCATATGGCAGCTTGTGGTTGTACTTTTGAAGTTGGGCAAGTAACCGGCTCTCTTTACCTCGTCTAGGTAGCCTATGGTGGTCGCTTACATTAGCAAGAACATCATGGATGTCAAACGTGACCGTTACGGTCATCCACGAACTGGCAGCGAGACCTACGACAACTCCAGAAAACCACAGCTGCCAAATTTCGACCACTTCCTGCGATCGACAGGGCATCTTGCATTAGGGAATCGCGAACCAGGAAGGCTGGAAAATTCATTCGTTAATTCATCCCATGGTCAATCGTCTTTACCAACACCGCCTGCGACCAGTGGCCCCAGTTGGCTTGATGAGGTTCGACACGAGCGACATTCGGAGTCTCAATATGCTGTTGTCGATGATCTAGATTACCCGCAAGTCGAGCCGCAGCGCAGAGCCAGTGTCATGCTACCTTTTAAATCACGACCGCAACCTCGTCCAACAAGGGCTTACTCAAGCACGAATGCAAGTTTGCCGAGCAACGACGCTATGAGCTGGCAGCATGGGCAAGTCATTCACGAGGAGAATGTGCCTGGTCAAGGATTATGCTATGTGTATGATGACGGGAGCACTTGTCCGAAGGAGGTCGACGGCGACATTGTCAATCCGAGATGGGGCACAACAAAAGCTGGCAAACCTCGCAAACGATTGGGCCAAGCATGCAACACATGTCGAGAAAAGAAGATCAAATGCGACCCCAGTTATCCTAAATGTTCACAGTGCCAGCGGTTTAACAGGGAATGCAAGTTTGACGCCAAGTAAGTTTCCATTTTGTTGCATTTTTAGCCTATGCATGCACAACGCAAAATTGGGTATACTTACTGATGTGTTCTATTACTAGCTCACGTCAAGGCCACAGAAGCCCAAAGTTTCGCACCTCCACCGGTTCTCCAGGCACCACAAGTACATATTCACCTGAAGAATGTGCTTCACGCAGATCATCTATTGCTCCCACCGAGGCATCAATGCCTATTGATGCCATCCCTCGTACTGACTCTATATCGTCCAGTGCAGTGGATGACACTTTATCGCCTACGATGTCCGAAAGACATGTCAGCGATGCTCCCACGCCATCAAAAAGACAGCGCTTGTCTACTGGACTTGCTGATCGATCTGTTGAAAATGATTTTAAAGAAATCAGATATCGCGACACAACTTCAAACCATCAACATGGCTTCTCTGCCGACGCAGATCCACTTCTCGTTAATGCGACTCTATCCAAGAGCTACCTCGCTGCCTTTATGGATTATGTTAATGTCCCTACCTTTGATGTGTTTCCAAGGAAACGCTTCATGCATTGGGCTATCAACAAGCAGGACAAGTCGCTTCGTGAGAGGATTGTGCTGTATGCAATAATGGCGATGGGTTCTGTCCACAGTACAGGTCCTGACACGGCTGCCCATCGCCAAATCTTCAAGAAGATTGTGTATAGCGAGCTCGACCGTCTTGAAAGCGAATCCTACGATTTGCAACTCGCACACATCCTGTTACTACTTTCGTTTACCGACTTCGTCGATGCAGAGCATAACACGGGATTCAGTGCGTTCGTTCGAGCAGTGGGTTGTGTCACTTGGCTGCAGTTGAACCTAGAACCTGCGCGGCCTTCAAGTGACTCCGTCTATGGGTTCCCGCCGGATGTGCATGCCGAATGTCGTCGGCGAACATATTGGATAGCATTCTCTTTCGATACGTACGCCGCTCTTGCGAAAGGCGACCCTCGTCTGCTCAACAAATCCGACATATACTTGAGACTACCTTGCGCAAGCCATTTCTACGAGAATGGCCAGATTCCGATCATGCCTGTGTTCGACCAAGAAAATGTTCTTCCAAACTCGTTGACCACACAACAACATCTTGAGCTGAGTGATATGGCTTACTTTCTGCAGATTACTGCCATTTTCAGTGACGTTCAGCTCAACTCGTGGCGCTCTCAACAGTCTCTGCGGGTCGGAGTTCAGTATTACCAAGAGCGATCTGTCCGAGAGAAATTGGAAGGCCGACTCAAAACTTGGTCTGATACCTACGACGAAGCACTTCGTGTCAAAGATGCCAGAACACGCGAGTCGGAACAGGTACCTCGCAAGTCACAGGAGTCGGGCACATACACGAGAAGGTTCGCAGGTCTCGATTTGCTCTACCACTATGCCATAATGGAATTGAATCGACGGATACACCACAAGAGCCTCAGCGAGGCCGAGGTTCTGCAGCACGCCAAAATTGCAAACGTACATGCTGTGGAAACATTACGACTGGCACATCAAGTCATGACGCGGAGAGGGTCCGAAACACGAGACTATCTCTACACCACGAGAGGACCGCTGGGGGGTTTCGCGGTGCTCACAGCGATCGACATTATCACTGCAGCAGGTAAAAATGGGGATGTTCTCGAGAATCAAAGCAAGATCATGGAGCTGATGTACGCTTCCTTGAACCTGCTTGAGACACTTGCAAATTATTGGAGTTCGGCTAAGATACAAAGAGAATTGGTAAGAGAACGGATACAGACGGTGTTCAGTACAGCGCAAACAGCTCTGGGCGAACGAAAGATGTTCTTCTACTGTACAAACTCCATGACGCCACTGCTGGAGAAGGAGCTAGATCTGATATACGGCACCGATCGCAAACAGTATCTGCGAGCAGCATACGGCATGAACAACAGTGTCAAAGATGCTGAGATTTATGAAATAAAGACAAGCGACCCGCTTGGGCGTCGGTCTTCTGCATGATGGTCATCAATATCAGCGACGTATCACATATGCCTAGCCCATCCTTTTCAGCTGGCATGATATGTGAATTCAATCCTAGACAACGATATTGCTTCATGTTTATGAAAAGTTATGACACGCTATGAGAGATGATGGAGAAGGAGAGTGGTGCTGGCGGCCATCTGAGTACAATAATGGAAATACGAATTCTCCTGCATTTTTGAAGCAGTTAGCACAGTCACGCTGGCGAGGGAACATGAAGAGAGTGGGCGGTCTGGGGGATTTACTACAGTAGACTCTGCCGCACCTCGTTCATCGCAAAGCTTGCGATCGTTCTTTTGATTATTGCGGCGGTCGGGGAATGCGGGGAAGAGAGCCCAGATCGCCAACGATTAGGGTAGCCTCGTTGCGTCAACCGTGGCTCTTTGGTGGCAAGGCTGACCAGCCATCCGATTTGCGTTAGCAGTAAACATATCCTTTGCAGACTGCAATCACCTCAGAGTAATCTTCTTTAGCAACCTCTCCACGCTGCTTCTGTCCTGTGCCTACTGGCATATGCTCAGATAGCAAGCCTACAGCAATGTCGTCCACAGCAACGGCTCTTGTGCCGTCTGTTTTACAAGGTTCACAGATTGCACGGGTGTCCTCCACGTCTTCCACCCAAGCCACGCCTCAAAGACGTGCTCAAAATGCTCCTTCGAGAGCACGAGAGGTTGTGGTTCCTTCACCAGGGCGCTTTCAACACCCTAGAATGGCTGAAATCGTGAAAAGAAGGGCAGAAGTCTCCTTCACCGAGAAAAACGTACAAACAGTCGTACTGAATGTCGTGGCACTGATAGCGACCTTCATTACAAGCGCCTACACACTCAACATGTTCGTATATGGGAATACTGCTGGCCTAGGTATGACTGACAATCACCAGCCTCACCATCGCCACCTCTAAAGCATTTCTCGATCAGCTATCGATTGACGCTTCACTTATCCTTAACGGCATCCGTCTCGTCCTACTCTCGAATATATTCCTTGCACTGCGACCAGTGCTGCCCTACGTCAAAAAGCCCGACGCAATCGAAGATATTCCACTTACGCCATCACAGCGCGCGCTTGTTGGCCTGTCATCCAAACCACAATCCCCTGCTGAATCAGCCGGCTATCTCACACCGCCACGATACCGCCGCTCGTCACCCTCCCCATTCGCCGGGACGCCTCAAACCAATGGCACAGGCCGAAGGAGTATATTAGCAAACTACTCGTCATCACCACTTTCCACCTCACGCTACACCCTTGGCTTCTCACCAACTCCACAAGGAAGCGAGAGTTCACGCCGAGCTTCTGGATCAGCCTTCTCGCCTTCAAATCCGTTGCTGCACAAGGCTCTTGCGGGGTCTAATTCGCAGAAGGATCCTCCGTCGCAGGCTGATTTCTTCGAACCAACAAGATCCATCTTTGGCGCAAGCGGGAATTCATACCAAGGTGGGCATCTGAGACGTTCGCAGAGTATGCGGGAAAGATTGAGGCAGAGTGAACCCGGAACACCTAGCCCGAACACAAGAGAGCGGACGAAAGTCAGTATGCAAGCAGGATTGAACTATAAATGGATTTATGAGAAGGGATTGAGACTCAAGGAGGACGGAGGCATTGAATACTGAACGAGCACTTCTTTTCAATATACCAACCCTGTATGATTATTTGGAATACCCTATACACCACCTGCCCTCTGAGCGAGGCGTTAATGAAGAGCATGAATCACACTAGCCGCGGCAAATGCGTCAGTAGCATTGTTTTCCGGAAGTTGTCTTACACCAAGTTTTCTCGAATGAGCATCGAACCTCGCCTACCATCAGTTCCGACACCAACTTCTTTTCTCACACCCTATTTCCGAAGCAAATTTCTAATCCACGCAAAGTTCGTGTACCGCGAGCAAGCTCGTTGGTCAATTACTTTCGAGGTAAAAACCCAGCGCCGTGAAGCAATGGGCAACACGCCGCATTCTAGAATGGCTGCTTGCTTGGCGGACAGACAAATGGGAAGAAAATTGAGTTTTGAATTGAGTCTCTTGCACGAGCTAAAGCTATATGTGCGTCCTGGCAGCGTCCCAGCGCTAGACGGACGTCTGGGTCGTTCCACGATCTGGCTAGCTACTCTGCTATCATGTTAAAGGTGCTGGATGCTAGAGCTGTGATTGAGGAAGGGCTGTTGGATGGCTGAATGAATGGGTGGGCAAGCCGCCAGGCTGTGGGATTAAATTGTTGAAGATATTTCAGTTGTCTGATGTGCCGGAAGTGGGTGCGGCGAGTTGGGGCTTGATGTGACTGCTGATGAGATGGGAATGTTATTCGGTTGGGTTGGGGGAGTTTGATTGGCATACATTACATTCAGCATTATAAGACATTGATTATTGTGTAGCGCGTCCCGTTCTGCCATTGAAAGCCGGGGGAGCCGTTGTTTATACTATCTTGCTAAACCCTCATGTTATGTCGCTATGCATGCTTGCCGCTACGAAACACGTCCCTAAAGCTTATAGACTCCGCCTCGTGCGAGAAAAGTGCCTTCCTTTAGTGATTTGCGTACCTCTCCTAAACTCCGTCACGTTGTGCAGTCATCGTCGCCCTGTTCAAATATCTCCAAGAATTTCGAATTCGTATACCTTGTCACGGTTGTGCAAGGTTTCCATGAAGTGTCAAGGCTACTGCTTTGGCAGAACAGCACCGCCGCTTCTTCGTCTCGGCTGCAAGCCACCTGGGCCATGCACCCATTTCGATTCTGCACCAGTGCCGGAAGCCCGCTCTACGTCTGTGTCTGGCTCACTTAGAACCCTGTCTTCCGCATGCGTCGTTACAGCGGCATTCTTGATGAACTTTCCGTTTGACGCAGCACTTTCCTTTTGTTGAGTTGAAGAGCTATCTGTATCTTTGGAGGCGCCAGAATCCTGGAAAACCTGCAGTGTGTTGATTGCCCAGTATGCCTCTTTGAACGCACTCGGGTTGTTACTGACGTACTCCTCGCATGTCGGTGCAAGACTAGCGCAACTCGATGTACTCCATGTATTGCCAGCCCAGTCACCACAGAAAGTCGTATCAAACACAATCTTGAGGTTCTTGAAATGGTCGTCCATGTTGAAGTCTCCCGAAAACATCGAGGTTGGCGGGCCCCAGTTCTGAGATGGATTAGGCTGTGAAGAGGAGATATCGGAGGGAAAGCGCCCTCGGGGGAACATCCAGATCTTGATAAATTCACTAGTCCACTCAGTTGCGACCACACCGCCGCCCTGGGCATTGAAGTCAGTTCCGAATGTTAAGCCGCTATCGTCAGTGATCGCGCAGCCGGCGTTCTTCGATTGATCAGGTGCGTTGACGTCGCAGTTGGTAGTTAGGATGGAACCGGTGAAAACCTGAGCTGCTCTGGATTTGCTGGACGTCGGTTTATTGATTACAGCGCCAGCGTCGGTGTGTAGGGTCATTTGGTTCGAGGTCTGGTCGTTGACGCCCTCGACAATGTCAATTTCGCCATTGGTTGGCCAGTCGTCACCGACCATCCAGAAAGCCTAGAGATCTGTAGTTAGTATGACGCTTATTTGAGATCATTTGTGCAGATTCAAGAACTACAATTTTGGGTACTGCAAGTAAGGCACGTTGTTTTTCCTGCAAGAACCTCGCATTCTTCAGAGCGAGGAAGTTGGTCCTCGAAGTCATGAGCACATCACCACAGCTTAGAGAAGTTTCTTCAATATCTGAGTGAGATGTAACATGAGTAGGGTCGACTTACCGGCCAAGTTCCGCAAACACCACCAGGCATGTGCACAATATCCGTAATAACCAACGCATGCTGGTAACTCTTCTGGCTTTGCACCCGAACACTGCCTCTTCCTTCTGGCGCTTGAGAAGTCGTGTCAACACCCATATATATCGCTCTTGTCGCGTTGCCACCATCCATGAAACCCGCTATACCTGTGGTATTGGCTTCTGTCATCGATGAGAATTTAACGTGACCGTTTGTTGGATCCGCCTGGGTAAAGAATTCAAAGTTTTGAAAGAATGAGTCGCCGGAATGGTCATCGACAAGAGTGTATGCAGCCTGCGCGGTACGGATGAAAGACGAGACAGCCAAAGCCACAACCGGTGTACTTATGGATGCTCTGGTAGCACACGACAACCTGACCAGCAGGGTGAAGCCAAGGATTGAGCAGCGCATGTCAAATGCGGCTAGGAACAAGCTTGTTGAATGAGTGAAACAATGTTCAGGAAGCGCTGATGTATTTAATGAGTATGTTTTCTGGAGACAGAGGTGTGCAAATAAATCGTTTACAAACGCGAACGAATGAGGTTGCGAAGGGACAGAAAAATTGTTGCTGGCTCAACGAAAGTTGCGAAGCAGATTAACCACCCTAGACACGCCTGCGTGAGAGTGAAGGTATCTTGTCCGAGAGGGAGGAAAACACGACGGGATAACAATTCAGTTTTCTTCTCCTGGTATGCAGGAATGCAAAAAACCAACCTTCTCAGAACTGTTCATTATGAGGCTCTAATAGAAAGAGTCTGTCAGCAGCATGGTGGCTGTACCTTGGGCGCAGACACAGGGCGTGCGAGATGTCGAGGCCAAAGCATTGATACCTTCGACCACATTTCCAAGTAATAGCGCGGATATGGAAGATTACAAGAAGCCACTGGGCAGTTGCTACTTATCTGTGTATGAAACAAAAAGGTCGCCAACCTGAAACGACACGTCGAGAAATAGTCGCGTCGTGAAATGCACGCTAGAACTAGCCAGCCACTATTGTGAGCCGAAAGTAATACCGTAGTAGCAGAAGCGCTTCGGTCGAAATGTAATCAAAAGAGCAAGGCCTTAACTCTTATATTTAATCATTTTGCATCATCAAGACCACATATCGTATTGTACTTGGTATACGGACATCACGCTCAACTACACCACGTCTATATTACAAAATCAGAAGAAGCAAATGGTCCGAATCTCGACACTCTCCCGCATGGGCGCACCATCCCGTGTGGTTGGATCCTCAAACGCAGAATGTCCGACAAATCTTGCTCGACCATCCGTCTCAGAGTCGTAGGTCTTCAGCAGAATAACTTGTTCCGGTGTCATCATCGGGAAATACCACCATTTATGGCTGTCTGAATGCTTCATCACGTAATTTTCGCCCGTGCGGTCGCGGTAGCGAAGGTAAAGCTTGAAAAAGTCCGCTTGTGGAGCAGATTCAACATCGCACATAGCAAGCGGCCGTTCTTCCACTACGTTTCTTATGGGTTTCCAGACATTGATAAATGCCACGCGACGCGACAGGAGGTCATCAGCTCTGTCAGGAAGGAGTTGCCTGACGCGTACGGGACCAGATTCAGCGGTATAATCACAGTGGACAAGCATGACAGGCGCACGTTGCGAAGTATTTGTCTCTTGCGTCAGCTTCTTCTGGGCATTGGCGGCGGTCCGGATGGTGTGGTCGAACACCAGGACCTCCTTGGCGCCCAGCTCCCGCTTCAAAAAGGAGACAACCTGAGGGTAGAAGTTCGTTTTTGTGCTCGCTTCATCTTCCCACGCACTATGCGATGTATGGAATTCGGTCAGGGCAAAGCCGTTTTTGTCTACCATGAACTCTCCTGCCCTGTGCCAGCCATTATGCACTGTGCATTCGTGAGGAGAATCGCCGGGCTCGTGGACCCCATTTGCTTTCTCTGATTCGTAGAAATAGATTTCCGTGAGTTGAGGCGAGACGTCTTTCGTGTAGTTAAAGATTGCTTTAACTCCCTCCTTGTGCGTAGCGTTAGCAGCCGCGGCACCATTTGTGACGGGTTCAGTACCTGGGACGAGGGCCTTGTTAACAGCACCCTGTGTGTTCTTCCAGCATGGTAGCTGTTCAATGCCTTCTGTCATCCACCTTTTGAGGTTAGGGTAATTGTCGAGGGGAAGCTTGCATGCCGCGTGCAGGTGCATTGGGCCGGCAATCGCAATGTCGGCAATGGTAACATCATCGCCACAGATCCACTTCGTCTGAGACAGTTGGTTATCGAGGCATTGGGCCAGGTGGTTCCATTTTGGTGCTTCCTTGTCGATAACTGACTGGTCTGGTTGGGCGCCGAGAAGCGGTTTGACGACATATTCTACCAGGTAGATATAACAACTGGGGAACCAGGAGGAGGTCTCCCATAGCAGCCATCGATTGACATTTGCTCGCTTCTTCAGATCTTGAGGGTAGGCAGAGGTGGCTCCCACAAGGTCAGCAGCATATGCTAAGATGGCATTCGATTCGGTCAAAACCATGTCTCCATCCACCGCTGCGGGTACCGTTTTGAATGGATTGATCTTCGCATACCAGTCGCTCTTCTGCTCCCCTTTGAAATAGTCCACGGGCTTCACCTCATATGGTGTATTTGTCAACTGCAGGCCAGCGAGGACCTTTCTGGAGTTGACAGTGCATGGATCGAGGTAGACTTCGAGTGGCATGGTGTGTGTCAGCAGCTGGTTTCAATATCGTTATCCGACTGGTTGACGAGAAGTATTACTAGAGCAGCGACTTATTCTACGTACTATGATGACAGAGGGGATATAAGTGCAGCACTTCTCGAACCGCGCAACATCTTTGCTGGCATCTACCCCGCAATGCCGGACGTGCGAGGTTTGGTCTGGCCCGCGGCGAGAAGGAGTCGATAGGGCGAAAGAGGACGATCAGCAAAGCCTAGTGGTGAGGTTAAGCGAAGATTTGGAGGAGTCAACCTCGAGTTTCGTTACATCGAAGGAGCGAGAGAGTCGTCATGTGGTCTGTTCAGTCCATGCAGCTTGAGGCTCCTGAGTCGCATTTGGGATTTGTTGTCCATATGCAGAAGCGCGTTTTCCTTCAACCAATGGCACCATGACACCGGCGACTCCGCACAGTATCCTGTTCCCTTAAACAAAGCATACGATGGATAGGGCTCCAGTAGAAGCTTTCACACAGGTGAGGGGCACGGGTCCAGAAGAATGAGCAAAGAGGTGTTCCCTGTCGAGAGGACGTGGCGCGGGACGGTCCGTCGTAATCGAAATTAGCCGAAAGCAACATTTCTGCGAGTCAAAGATTGCCTGTGCCAGCGAAAACTGCACGTTTTAGACTCTGCTGGTGTCAAGGAGTATAGCACCGAGACGTGGTAGTTGTCATCGATAGAATGAAGAAATGGTCTACATACAATAACATGCTACACATATACACAAGTCCTGCTCGGACGAAATGCCAAAAACCAGGGTATCACAATGAGCGCGAGTGCTCGAACTTTTAAAACACAGATCCTCTTTCATATCGCCTCCTCTTCTACCCATCGCAGCCCCCCATCAATCTGGATGCCATCTCTGACCCAAGGCCATTCTCGCACCTCAGCCAAGGGCGTCCGCCGAGTGTTCCTTTTCAACAAAGACTCAACGCACTTTTTCGCGCCTTCCAACTCTTTACCCTTTTCGACATCCCATTCGTTATCTTCGTCTCCATAGCGGACCCATCCCCATTCGCAGCGAGCGATACGATGTGGTGTTCGAGCCTTCAGCGTTGCAGGATCGCCACGTACGCCCGGTAATGGATCAAATGGTAGCCGGCCTTCCATCAAAGCGTACAACAATACGCCCAACGCCCACGCATCTGTTTGTCGTCCGTCATATGGTTGGCCCATAAGGATTTCAGGAGCGGCGTAATCCTCGCTACCGCACCTGGTCTCCAGAAGCGGACTTTCGGGAGGTGGAGGTATTCGGCGAGACAATCCTAGATCTGTCAATGTGACGACAGCACGATCGAGGGTCTGCCAATTAGATACATCGCTGTGGACTTGAAGAGGGATATTGAGGAGCACGTTTTCCAGCTTGACATCTCGGTGCACGATATACTTTTGGTGCAAATAGCGTACCGCAGACACTAATTCGGAGAATATACGTCGAATGAGCGGTGGTGTCAACACGTCCTTCTGGTTGCTGGTCACATCAAAAAGATCACCGCCTGGACAGTAGTTCATGACTAGCAATGCTCGACCGTTGGAGTCACTGCCAAAAGCTTTGAGATGCACGATTGAAGGATGTTGAATGACTTTCATCAGCTCCACCTCTCGCTTCAAAGATACCTCGATGCGATCTGCATCAGCGCCCCCTGCTGGACCGGGCTCAACGACTTTGACTGCCACCAGTCTGCGAGAGCGAGCCCGCACACCCGCCATGTTAGTGCTTTCTTGCCTGTAATCAACGCTCTCCTTTCGCTCAAAGACCAAGCGCACAGCAAGGTAGACTTTGCTGAAGGTACCCTGCCCTAGCAGGCGTAGCGACTCGTAAGATCTTGGCTTTCCTGAAGTTATGCTCTGCGCAGTGTAAATCTCGGTCTTAGGCCTTTTGTTAAGCGGCTCATCCTCGTGTGATTTGGTCAGGGCACCATCGACACTAAAGGAGAAATCGGATTTTGGAATACTAGGCGTTATGCCTCGCTGGGCACCGAGATACTCTTCTCGATGGAGAGCGGGTGGATCCGCATCCAATGATGCCCGAGCAATAGAGACAGCAATGTGCCGTGGCTTGGAGATCTGTAGAGGCTCGGGTGCGTAGTCGCTAATGCTTCGGTTCCGGCCATGACTGCTGACTTCGTCAGAAGTGCGAGTCTCACCTTGTCGACTTGTTGCCGCTTGTAATCCAGGATACTGCTTCTTTCTCGGTGACGTGGGTGAGAACGGGGCACTGGTAGACAACAAAGGACCAGGCAGGTCGGCCTTTGAAGAAGTAGATGAAGCACGAGACCTCGTTCGAGCTAACGACTTCCAACTTTCTAGAGGCGCCATGGTGGGCGAAGGCAAAGGTGTAATATCTAGCATGGCGGCGATTTGGGGGGACGATATAGTCGAGCCCGGCGACACTGAGCCTGCAGTTGAATGCAACCATGATCTAATGCTAGGTATCCGGTGGGTGAGACTCGCGGCAGAAGCACTGGATATCATTCGTGGTTCGAAGTCGCTCGATCCGACCGAGGATCTGCGGCGCAGGTTGTACAGGTCGGTCTTGATGTGTAGTTCGTGTAGCGTATTGGGTGTCTCACTCGTTGGCGGAGACGTACGGTGGGCTGACAAGGCCTCCGCATTCTGCCTGAACAATTCCCGGTTGAGGCGGATGTATGAGTTTGATTGGGTAGTGGTAGGTGATGCGGCATCTTCGATGAGAAGGACATCTTGGTCAGAGTGATCGGAGGACAGTCGAATGTCTGGGGTGTGGGAAATAGAACTCTCATACGTGTCTGTCCATAATCAGCATCCATCTGCCATCGTTTCGGTGCATGCTACCGGAGCGAGCCAGAGGACCAGACCTGCTGGAGCTGGAAACCTCTCCATGACCACCTCTGTTGCTTGCATCCATGATTCCGATCTTGTTTCGAACTCCAACACCAGCAGACTCTGCCGCTTGATTGAGGGTACGCGGCCGTACCCACGGTTCTGACCGTGGTTTCAGCACTTTCTTAACGACGGCATGAGGACTATGGTGGGGGTAGCCGTGTCCAGCGCAGGAGTAGGCGCGTCGCAAGTGCTTCACGTCGAACACGAGCGTCAACGTCGAGAAGGATGGAGGAAGTATGCCGACATTATAGCAACACCAATGAGAAGAATGTGAAAGTAGATCCTCAAGGCAGCCAAATCAAGTCTCGCAAGCCTTCGACCATCATACGAGGATCACAAAGCTCAGAAGTCGCGTTGCGACTGCACCGTGACGCACACCAAGCAAGTGCAACCGCGACTTGCGCTTGATGCAATCCTGCGGCCAATTTCATTTGCGAACACGAACCTCAACCATTACCTGTGCATTCGTTAATCGTATTGGACTTTGTCACAAATAGTTCAAATAGTTTAAAATTCAATCCTCTCCATAGATAAATTGCTGGGGCTTCTAATGTGTTTGTTCGACCAGGTGTACGCCCATTTTCAGGTTTTGTAATCCTGAAAAGACGTCCAAACGAAGAAGGACAAATTCATATCACTATTCTGTGATTACCCCAAGCTGCTTCAAACGGGCAAGAGCATCATCTATTTGTGAGTCTGCTATTTTTGGTCAGCAAGGCAGAGAAACTTTTGGTCGGAGAGGTACGCACTATCTGCCGTATCGATGTCACCACTTTCCACCACATCGAACGCGTCCGACGTTATTGCCGGCAAGACCCTACCGCCAGAACTTGAACTACTAGCTTCATCAACAAGGCGAATTCGGCGGCGAAGTCTATGCGTACCTTTTCATATCAATTGCTGTGACGCGAAGTCGATATTGGCCTGATCGAGCTATCAACAGGTTTGGGAACGATGCGTACGCAAAGTTTCCTTGCAAATTTGCTTGATGAGCTGTGAAGATATGCACGGAGTCTGCCTTCTGGCCTTGTAGCAAATCTTCAAGGGCAGAGTCTCCTGAACTCCCCTCGATCAAAGACACGAACACCCATACATCGTCTGTGTGGGGAATGTCCTCTTGCTCCCGGCCGAACAGCACGACCACTGGCAGAGGCATGACTTTATTGACAATCACTGTGGACGGAAACGCTGTGGCCATCTTCATGATGAAGTTGCCAGATGTTGACGAGGGCTGTGGTTGAGTTGCTTCTACCGACGACTGTGCGTTCCGAGTTGCATCAGTCTGGAGCGCTGCAAGCCGAGCGGACCGCCTATAGTGCTTCTCTATTGCATCCCGTGAGTATAAGTTGAGTGCCACTGTCTCCTTGTTCTTACTCGTGACTCTGCCCCTGTCTTTCGATTTCTTCTCCCTTCCACCCATGAGATCGAGTTTGAATAGCTTAAGGCAGTATGGAAGGATGACTATTGTCAGTCCATAATATCCGGCCCAGTCGACACCTGAGACCCGCTGTGAAATATATGTGTTCTTACTAAAGCAGACTCAATCGCTTCTACACGATCAGTCATCTTCTCGTCCTACACCATATACCGGCACGACAGGTCTAGATTGCGATTATTTCCTTCCGATACGAAGGGCCATTTTTGGTGTCGATCAGGCCCTTGCTACTTATCTCAAGAACAGCTCGAAGCCAGATCGTTGGATGACGGCGGTCGAAGACCAATTTTTGTGGGCATGTGCAACACGAGCTGAACTTGGATGGGTATGGCTTGGATGAAATTGTGAGACTCCCCATCCGTGAACTAATTGTGAAGGGTGCATCATCTTCGGTGATCAAATTCAACCACTTTCAGGGAAGAACAGTGGCGTTGGACATAGTCGGACGTAATTGTGTCGTATACATCTTGAGGTTAAGGAATATTGGGTCTGTGATAGAAACATCGGCACTACACAATAGAACACTTCCACCTCTATCTCGCACAAGCATCGATGATCCCTGCATCGTGATTTCCTACCATAGTAGCCGGCCCGCAACACCGGGTTCGAATTGAGAATGTGCTGAGACCGACCAACGGATTAAGTCTCAAGTTGCCAGAGTTCTCACACCCGCAGCACCAGTGTCAAAATGCTTGCCTGCAAACTCCCAATTAGTGAATGTAGTCGCCAACCAACTTCAATACCATGACGTTTGAAGCAAGATTGTACCTGGCCACGAGAGATCAACATCATTTTCACAAACTTACAACACACTATCTAACCTCGTATGTGTCAAGCATCTTGGAATAACTTTGTAGACATTTGGAATATACCCCTGTCATTTCTACATATCGATCTTGCATACGACTTCCTAAGTACCACGCCATTCAACCTGGTTGAACTTCTTGGAGTAACAGTGGGGCTCATCGGGCAAACGGACAGAGCTACAATCTCTCAAAAGCATAATCAAGACCTAACCGGCGGGCTCTGCGAGGTACTTCTCAAGCATGTTACTCAGTCGGTTCATGATCCACACGACGAATACTCCAATTCTGATTAGCTGCAAACTCAGTGGGTCAGATGTACAATTCCTGTTGCGCACCAAATACAAGGAACCAGTGGCGCAACTCTGTATTGTTACCGACGGTTTGGTAAATTGACGATTGTTGAAATGCATATAGAGACCCTGTTCCACACCATCGGTAATGCAACACGAGTCGCATTTACCTTGGTTTAATATGCTAATCCTGAAATGGATCCTTTCTACGTCCAGGGAAAGGTTTTGATGATCTCATCTCGTCCTACCAATCGTGTCAAATAAACCCGAATCAAGTCCGTCGTAATAAAGATAGCCAGATCGTCAGATCGGCCACACGTTCTCCTTTTCGATCAACAGCTCCAGCTCAAAGCGTACTGCAAGAACCGAAATATCTTGCTTCTCGTCTGCAGCTATACGACATAGCAATGTTGATTCGTTCCGTAAGTCCCAGCCTTATGGTTGACGCTCCACCTTCAAGATGCAGGAAAAAGTCTATGACTACTACACAGGATCACCTTTTCTTGGCGACGACCCAATAACCGGGAGGGACGTCCCTTGATCGACAGTACCGCAAGCCGATCGGAGTGCTAAGCTTCTTCTTACTCATGACTTTTTGCTGGCATCCTCTGCGCGGACAACTTTTGACATATAGCGCGCCCCACTGCGGGACTACTATCTGGTGGTAATTACATAAAAAAAATAAGTCAATGCATTGGGTATGAAGTATTACGAATACCAGAGTCCTTACGGACGCGGTCCACGCGTATAAGGCAGTAATATCGACTTATATAGACAAATCGTAGTGTTACAAACCGATATCGACGTCGCCTAGTATTAATATTACTTTACTCTTACTAAATATCGCCTTCTTACCTAGTAAAAAGGCTATAATTCTTATAATATTACGTTTAGTAGCCCTTTAGTAGGTATAGATACTTTATATATTAATTATAGTAGTTAATCGTTCGTAATATTTATCGTTTAGTAATAGTATTATTACTAATCTCGCTTAAAACCGATCTTAATATATACCTACGCGATTAATAGTCTTTTTAGTTATAGTAGTTACGTTGTAAGACTTAAACTAATATATAAGTATTAAGTTTAGTAAATAGCGATAAATAAATAGTAATTAAATAACTTATTTATTATTTTATATACGTACTAAGAGTTTCCATATATATATATTTATAATAAAAATAAAGAATAGCTAGCTCCTATAAGAAGTACGAAATTAAAAGATTAATTAAATAATTAAAAAAGTACTAGACTAACTAGATTTACTTATAAACTAATTAATTATACTAATAAATTAACTAGTTTACTCTAGATTAAACTAGTTCTTTTAAAGTTATTATTCTTAATAATAAGTATTCTCTATAATCCATATAAGGCTTTTAATTAACTTATTAATAAATCGCTTACGTAAACGCTTTTTTTTTCTTTAATTTAATTTTACTTTTCAATAATAAAGATATTAATATAATTATTAAGTAGCGAATATATATCTATTATATAACTAAAATTAATATATAGAATTTTACTTTTACTCTTTTGATAATAGTAGATATTAATAACGAATTTAATAAACTTCTTTATTTATTTAATTTAATAAGATCTTTAAACGATCTTATACGTATATTATTAAGATTGGTAGGTAGCGGTAGGCAGATAGTGACTGAATAACTTATTATTATTCTATATACGCGCTGAGAGTTCCTATATATGTATATGCACCTATGACAGGGATAAAGAATAGCTAGCCCCTAAAAGGGGTACGAAATAGAGAGGTTGGTTAGGTGGCAGGAAAGCACTAGACCAACTGGACCCACCTGTGGACCAACTGGTTACACTAGTAGATTAACTGGTCCGCCCTGGGTTAAACTAGCCCTTTTAGGGTTGTTATTCTTGACATATATATACTATAATATCGTTAATAATAAAGACTATTTAAACGTTTAAAAATAGCTATAATTTAAATCTAGTCTTAATTACTACCTAGTAGTTATTAAGATAGAAAGGTAGCGATAGGCAGATAGTAAGTGAATAACTTATTATTATTCTATATACGCGCCGATAGTCCCTATATATATGCACCTATAACAGGGATAAATGAATGGCTGGCCCCTATAGGGGGTACTAAAGAAAGAGGTTGGTTAAGTGGTAGGGAGGCCACTAACCAACTGGCTCCACTGGTGGACCAACTGGTCCACCCTAGGTTGAACTTACCCCTTTTGGGGTTGCTATTCTTAACAGTAGTATTAAAAAAATACTAAATATATTAGCTCTTATAATACTATAGATATTAATATCAAGAGTTTATAATATTTTAATTAGTAATATATCTATAAATAAATTATTTAAATAATAAATATATATCTTCTATCTTTATTTAATTATTAATCGCTTATAAAGAATATATATTACTACCTTTTAAAATATAAGCTTTATTATCGTTATTAAAATATTATTTAATTCTTTCTTTCGCTTTTAAATATTTGTTATTAATATATTAATCTTAATACTCTTTAGTATATTTTTAATTTCGTTATAACTAAAGAATATTATAAGATTATATAATAAACTTTTATAATTATAAAAAGTAAAATATAAAGAAGCTTTTATTAATTAACTTATATCTTATATAATAATTTTTCTATAATTATAAACTTTAATAAAAGACTTATTAACGACTAAATATATATTATTTTATTTAAAGTTTATTTCGAGTCTTTATTAAATTTATATAAACTATAATTTTACTTATTTAGCTATAAAAACCTTTAGTAAAGAAAAAGCTAAATTTTTTATTATTATATAGCGCTTTTACGATCTATATATAACGTATTTATTTAGTAGCGCTTTTATCTACTAGTCGATCTTAGCGAATATATATATATATATATATATATATATATATAGTAAAAGAGTTAATTAAATTATTAAATTATTTATTATTCTTTCTTTAAATACGTACTATGGTGGAAATCAAGGGTGCATATTTCACGGTCACATGGGGAAGAAGAAGGCAAGAGGATACGTAGGCCGCGAAGTCGCTATTGTGATTGTCTGTCTTGCTTGTCTTCCTTGCTTTCTTGCTATCATATCCCTAATGGACGACAGCGAGAGGCTACAGGTCCTGCTCGGCTAACTTTCCACATATTGAATCACGTGCATTTCCGCGTCATATTATAATGCGTGGTCATTCCCACGACAGTACTCGAGATAATAAATATATTTTATATAAAGCTAGTATATAACTACTATACATTAATATCGCGTAATAAACGTAAGCGTAGTATAATATATTTATTTAAACTATAGCTTTTTTTTTTCTTTATTTAGATTTCTTTTTTAATCGTATATAAATCGTTACCTTTTAACGTAATATTATTAAACTTAAATCTACTCTTTTTTAATTATTAAATTTATTTAATACTCGAAACGTATTTTATAATTATAAATCGTAATTATTATTCGTTATTATTTTATATTAAGTATCTTTAAAGAGTAAAGAGCGTATTGTTACACGCCAGCCTTGTCAGGTTATGCGACAGCCTGACAACGGCCTGGTAAACAGGACAAACACGACCGTCAGGCGGCTAGTGAATCTCGTGAACCAATTGGAGTTGGTTCAGATGGAACCTTGCCTGATGAGGCAACCTGATGTCTGTCCGACTGCTGCGACTGCCAAACAGACACAACAGACACAACAGACACCTTGGTCTATATATACGACTCTAACCACAGTCACTCTCTAGATAGTTCTTCGTAGTCAACTCATGTTACCTACTCACCCCTACCTTTATATCCAGTTCCCACATCTTAACTACTCCTAGTTATTCCAGTTATCTCAGTTCCCCAGGCTTTATATATACTGCATATCTCGCAACAGTTAACCTCTCCAGGTTCTGCCCCTTAGCGCCCTGACTATCCTCACATAGTTAGTCGTAAAGGAGTAGCCCTAACATTTTAAAGAGTAAAGAGCGTATATAATTAATATAAGTCGTCTACGATTATTTATATAAATAAAGACTTCGTAATTTAAGATAGTTTATAACTTTAGTTAATATTAATAAAACGAGATTAATATTTTAAAGATTAATAAATCTTTAATTATTAAATTTAGAACCTCTAAAACTAAAAATTATATCGTTTTTTTATTTTATTCGTTCGTACGTATAACGTTAATAACTTAATACGTCTTTATATTAGTTCTATAAGTAGATTATTAAACGCTTTTATAAAGAGATATAAACTTTAGCTTTAACGCTTATAACTAAATAGCTTTTAAATATTAAAATTAATTTATTACGAATTTAAAAAACGTTTAAAGTAGTTTAAATTTCTAAAAATATATAGTACGCTCTTTATTTATTATAATATCGTTATAAAGAGCTAAGTAACGTTTAATAAATTTGTATTATTAATAATTAATTATTCTAGTTTAAAGACCTTTAATTATTTATAAACCTTTTATTAAGGCTATTAAAGGCGTACTTTTAATTATTTAAAGTCTATAAACTAACTAGCGCCTTATCTTAATATCTATTATCTTTTTTTTATAATCGTTTACGCTTTTTATCTTAATTTATATTAGCGTTAATATAAAGAATAAGAAGATTAAGAATAGATTAAAAGAATAATAAAAATAGTTAAACTAACGATTACGACGTCTATAATAAACTACGTAACTTCTATTATTAATATAATACGTCTATACTATTCTACTAGTACTATATATCTTATTATAGATACCTTTAAACGTTAATAAGTAAGATATTAGCGATAGTAGTAGTTAAGGTTAAATTTAAATTAGCCTCTAGATTATTACGTTATTTATTTAAAATCTATAAATCGTACTAATTTTTAATACTAGGTTATTTATATATATAAGATTAATATTTATATATATAAAAGGATCTAGGATCGAAAACTCGCACCCGTATAAAACTATCCCTATAACTTTAGAAAAGTAGTAATAAGAGAGTAAGCCCGTCAGCTAGCCAATGTTATAACCGCAGGAGCCCGGCGCGGCCCCTACGCGACCTAGGCGAAGTACCGACGAGACCCCTGCTACGTACCGCGATACCAACCAATTAAGGTAGCCGAACATAGAAGGGAGGGAAAAGCTAAGAGGAGAAGGAAGTACAGATTGGCAGATAATAAAGGCAGACTTATAACGTATTAAAGAAGGTCTCGAAGAAGAAGGAGAAGGAGAAGAAAAAGAAGAAATAGCGTAGCTTACGTACGCGTTAAGTATAATAATCGTATAGATATTACCTAAAACTCTATAGAACTATAGAAATACCGATAATAAAAGAATCGAGGCGCGACTAGTTAGAATCGAATTTCTATTTAGAAATCTAAAGAGAATTAAGTAGGCTCCCTTTATACTAAGAACTATATAAGTAGCTATAGCTATAAGATCTCTACGATAAGTAGGTATACTAAATACGATTTAACTAAATAGATATATAATTAGGGTCTAAATACCTTAAGTAAACGACTTTAGTAACGAGGAAATCTTAAAAGAAGTTAAGAAGATAATCCTAAAAGCGGCTATAATTAAGATTTTAAGAAGCGATAATATTAATATAATAGTTCTAAATAAGATAATAAAAGATCGAGCCTACGATTTTTTCTTTATTAATAACTTAGTAATCTTTAAAAAAGACTACTTAATTAAGGTCCTAAGAGTCCTACTAAGTCTAAAAATTATAAATAAAAAAGAATTAAATAACTCTTAACTTATAATAGTAATATATAAAGCCTTTAAAATACTAGTTCTAGGTATATAAATTATAAAAATAAGATAGCTTTATAATTAAAAGAAAGATACGTAATATATATATAAACCTAGTAAAGAATATATAAAGACTAGGGGATTCCTAGTAATAGGCCTTTTAACCTAAGAGATATAAAGAAAGGTTATATAGAGCGATTTCGTAATTAATATTTAACTTTTTAAAATAAGGGCTTTTAAAAAGGCTCTAATAGTAGCTTAATATTTTAAATATTAGAAATAGGGCTATATATAATAAATACATATAAGATTAAATCGCTATAATTAATATATAGACGACTACGAAATAAAGATTTATTCTATAAAGAGATTATTCTACGCTAACTATAAAAGAAACTATTAAGTCTAATAGAAAAGAGAATATATAGCTTTCTAAATATATTTTAAATTATTATAATATAAGCGAGTTATACTTTATATATAATCGCGGTATATGTAATTTATTAGCCTCCTAGGGTTACTTAGAACTAAATAGACGCCCTTAGCTCTTCTTATATAAATAAAAGTATAGTTAACTACTTTACGTAAACGCTACTAAAAAATATTATACGAAATTGAAGATAATTATAAATAACTTAAACGACTAAGACGATCTATAAATCTAAAGAAAGCTATAAGAGACTTATTATAATAAAAAATAAGCTTTTAATTAAACGAACCTTAAGTATTATAAGAGTCTAATATAGAAAATATATTATTATTATAGAGCTCTAGTTTAAGCGATTTATTTAAAGAAAAAATAGAAATAAACTTAAATAAACTATAAACTTATAATAGTTTAGTATAATTATAATTACTTAAATACGAAAGCTAATTAATTATTCTTTAATAGCTTTAATTACTTTTAAGTCTTCGTAATCTAAAAACTAGCCTATAATAAATATATAAAATCTATCTACTACCTAAAGCTATACGAACTAATATATAAAGCCTTATCGGAAATATAAATTTACTTTATAATTAAATAAAATATAAGCGTTATATAGTAAAGACGTAAATAATATAAATTAAATACCGCTACTCTAGAACTCGAAATACTTTAAAATAAAATAATAATTATAAACGTTTATAACCTAAGAATAAGCGGACCCTATATTTAGAAGTAGTCGAATATTAAAGTTATACTTTAAAAAGCCTAAAAAGAGATTATACTTCTAAAAGACTTTAATTTCTACTATCTAAACTAGGCCGAAGCTATAATAATATACGAATAAAGTATATAATACCTACTAATTAAGATAAAGCGAAGAGAATTTACTTTTATTATCTTAAAAGAAGAAGCGATTTAAAGAAGAGGATTTTAGAGCTTAATAATCGATTTAACTTTCGTATTAAAAGAACTAAAAAATAGAATCGCTTTCTATAGTTTAGAGAAACGGTAAATACTATTATAAAACTATATTCTAATTAAGATAAAACTCGATATTTAATTAGTAGGGGATAAGTACGTAATAAGTAGGCGATATATACTTAAAAAGCTAGACCTAGAAGACCTAAAAGAGGCTCTTAAAGAATCGAAGTAGAAGAAAGTTAACTATCTTCTAAGCTACTTATACTAAACCCTAACTACTTACCTCCCTTACTTCTACTTAAAAATATAACTAAGCCTAAGAGCTAGACTAATATAGTCCCTATAAACTATTATATTCCTTATATATATTAAGCGCGTAAGGTATATATATAATATATACTATTAATACGAAGATCGATAGGAATATAAAACTCTAAAAAACTAATTAAAGTAAGAGATAAGGTAAATAATAAGAATAAATTAAAGAAAACTTATCGCGGAACTAATTAATAACTAATATCTTTTAGGTAATAAAGGTCTTTAAAGGCTGTCTAAATAAAATAAATAAAACGTTAATAAACTATATTAAGACTCTTATATCTTAATACTTTAATAAAGTAAGGATATAAAAGTATTTAATAATAATAAAACTTAAGTTTAAATTTTAGTAAAGAAGTTCTTCTTAAACTAAGTTAATATATAGAATACTTAAAACGTATCTACTAAATAGTTAATATATATAATCTAAATTAACTAAGAAGTATCGAAGAAGGAAGTTGTTAAAATATTATATAATCTCTTAAGCGGACGCGTTTTAGGTTTAAATAATATCTTTAATAAGATCCTAACGGCCCTATCTTTTAAGATAGCTATAGGCCTTACGCGCGAAATAAGTATAGTCTTTATCTAAGGTAAAATCTTAAACCGATTTAAGAAATCTACTACTATAATACTACGAAAAGAGAATAAAAAGAACTACTCTCTTCTTAGGAGCTATCGCCTAATTATATTAGAAAATATATTAGCTAAGATAGTAGAAAAAGCCCTAGTAAACCGCCTTAGCTAAATAGTAAAAGAATATAACCTACTTTTATAGACCTAAATAGAAGCCTAAAGGGACCGTTCTATAATTTCTATAATCGGTTTACTTACGATATATATATAGAGCGCGTAGTACGTATAACCTTAAAATATAATCTTAATACTTAGTTTAGATTTAATAGGGGCCTTCGATAATATCTTATACGAACGCTTAATTAAGATCTTAAAAGAAAAGGGGATCTTAGAATAAATAATTAATCTTATTATAAACTTTACGTATAATAGGTATACTTATATTATATATATAAGATACGAAAGTGATTAAATAAGAACGTAGTTAGGTATCCTATAAGAATCCCTACTATCCCTAATTCTTTTTTTATTCTTTATTTTAGGCCTACTCGAACGATTTAAAGATCTAAATAAAGATATCCTTAGATTCGGCTTTATTAATAATACTAACCTTATAACGTAAAACTAAACTATATAATAGAACTACTTTACTCTAAATATAATATATAAGTAGTATAAAGCCTAAATAAGAGAAAACGAAATAAAATTTATTTTAAATAAATACTAACTAATTTACTTTACTCGCTGTTAACGCTATATATATAAGAACCTTACGTTTACTATACGAGTTAAAGGATAAGAAATTAAACTAAAAAAGAAGTCGATTAAAGTACTAAGCGTTTAGATAAACTTAGCCCTTACCTAAAAGAAATATATAACCTAAGTAAATTAAAAAGGCCTAGCTATATTAGAAATATTAGCTAAAATAGTAACCTTAACCTAAGACCTATTAATAAAAAATATAAGGCTTCTATATATAGTCTTAGTTCGCCCTATTCTAATATATAAATTATATATATAAAGTACGCGTATTAATAGTAAGGTATAGATCTTAATAATAATAAAACCTCTTTAAATAGTTTAAAACGAATACCTACGAAAAATAATTAAAGTATATCGATATATACTACGAGTACTAATTAAATAAAAGTTAAATATAATATTTTTTAATTTATATCTTAAAGTTAGTAAATACTAATAAGTAATAAGAATAAAAGAATACTTAATTAAAAAGTAGATAACCTAAACGATAAATATAATATAAAAGCGACTAAAGAATAAGAGAATAGCTTATTTATATTAACTAATAAATAATAAAGCGATAACTAACTAAGTTATAGTAAGAATATAATAAATTAAAAAAGACGAGAAAGAGAATAAAAATAATAGGCGAAGCGTATAGACTACGTATAGTTAATGTAGTTAAAATAATAAAAAGTAATACCCTTTAAGTAATACGTAGCTTATTAGGTACTAGAGAAGTTAAGTATAACGAGAGAGATAAAAGAATATAATTAATTAACTCTCTAAACGATAAAGAGTAAAAGCGTAAAATATATTATAGGCGTATAATTCCTATAGGCTATATACGAAATTGATAAAAACGAAAGCTATAACGTGATTTCTAATATATATAAAAATTATAGACTTAAACGCGTAGCTAATAGCTATTTAAGTTCCTAAAAAATTCTTAGAATATCTATATAACTAATATTTATAAACGATTCGGTATATTCTATTATATTATTTATAATATAAAAGATCCGAGCTCCTACTAAAATATAAAATAAAAAGAATAAAGGAAATATTATCGAAGCTAATATATGTAAAGTATATAGCGCGCTAGCTAGTTATATTAAAAGCGCTTAATTAGTTTTAAGTTATAGCCGAGATTACTTAAAAGAATAGCTTAGGCTATAAAGAGTTCGACGATATAAAAGAATAATAATAAAAAAACGAGAAAGATAGAGAACGAATAAAAGAAAAGAGTTAAAATAAGACTAAAAGTAAGACTAAGGAGAGATAAGTAGGGAAAAGGAAGAGGTAAGTAAGGGGAATAGAGAGGTAAAGTAAGGGAAGTAAAAAGGTAAGTAAGAAAAACTATAAGACTAAATATAAGGAAAGATAAGAGCGAAAAAATAAGAAAGAGGAAAGAAAGAGAGGAGAATAGGTTTATTACTCGTAGAGTAGGTATATACTCCGCGTATATTATATATATATATATATATAGTATATAATGAATAAATAAAAGAAAAATAAAAGAAATAAAGAAAAGAAAATAAAAACGTTAACCTTCTATCTCCTTATTTTTACTCTCTTCCTCCTCCTCTTCCTTCTTTTTCTTTTTCTTTCCCTTACCCTTTCTATCGTTATTATTATTATTATTATTATTATTATCGTTATTATCGTCGTTATTTTTATTATCTAAAGTATTAATTTTATTATTAAAGAAGCTATTGATATAAGCTAACTACTTTTTTTTAAGCTAAAGAAGAAGAGTAATATTCGCTTATATAAGTTAGTTATTACGCGAAGAGTACGAAAAATATACTTACTACCTATAACGATATCTTAATAAACGTACGAACCGCTTATAATATTAAAGTAAATTAGTTAGGGGCGATAAGGGTAGTAAGTATAGTAATAATACTAAAGATAATGACTTAACGGCTATATATACTAGGAATAGTACCTACTAAAGGGAGATTCTTTTATATATCCTTAGTACTATATAATATAACGCGGTTAAAAGCCCGAGTAGCCTTCTTAATCTTATATACTATAACTAATATTAGATTATATTTAATACGTAGGCCTTATATATACGAAGTATAGGGTAGAATATATTAAAGGAAGTAAAAAAGTTCTCGCTAAGACTAAGCGAGAGAAAGTATATTTAGTAATAAGTAAGTATAATATAAGCTATAGTATAATAATTTAGAGAGTACTAAAATATAATTAACTATATAATATATACGAGAAGGGTACGCCTATAAATATATATTTATAGTTACCGCGTATATAACGACTATATTAACTAATAAAATAATTATACCTAAAGGTCTAAGCCTCTTCGGGATTTATCTTACTATTTTTAGATTAGTATACGCTTAACGTAGAAGGAATATAGGGGAAATATATATAAATAGCGTAGGTATCGCTAGTACTAAGTAACCTATAGTAGTTAATCTCGGGGGCGAATAAACTAAATAGAAGCTATAGGCTCGAAAGACGTAGAAATAATAATAGCGGTAGTAGCGATAGCGATAACGCGAGTACGACGACGATAATAAGCGTTCTAACGAGCTAGATACAGTTAGTATATACGTATACTATATAAAGAGCGTAGAAGGAATACGTACAGCGAGCGCGATACGAATAATATATATATATTATTATAGTAGAATAAAAAGAGGAAAAGTTAGAGCGGAGTGAAAAGCTACGCCTATTTATATCCTTATTTACTAACGTATACTAAGATTAACTCGTAAATAATTAACCTATATTACGTAGAATAACTAAATAAAGTAATAAAAGAAATAATAACGATTATAACGACGATAATAATAATAATAATAATGATAATTATAAAAGAAGTAGCGTATATTAAAAGCTATAAAAGAAGCGTATAATATATACGTAATTAAAACGCTATAAAAAAGCTACTAATATAATAAGATAAAGAATAAGAGTACTACTAAAGAAGTATATATTATTAAGAATTACTCTTATAAGTTAAAGATAAAAAGAAAAAGGCTATAATAATAATTAGTTAATTATTATTATTATACTAAAATAAACTATATATAAAATTATAATAATAGAATTAATAATAAACGAGGCGTAGAGTTAATAATAGAAATAAATAATAAACTAAACTTTAAACTAAGAACGCTAAGTATAATAGAACGAAATCGCTTATACTAATTAAACCCTATAAAATAATAATATAAAATAAAATAAAAATACTATTAAGAATAGCAACCCTAAAAGGGATAAGTCTAACCTAGAGTGGACTAGTTAGTTCACTAATAGAGCTAGTTAGTTTAGTAGCTCCCTACTACTTAACTAACCTCTCTATTTCGTACCCCCTATAGGGGCCAGCTATTTATTTATCCCTATTATAAGGTATATATATATAGGGACTATTAGCGCGTATATAGAATAATAATAAGTTATTTACTTACTATCTACCTACCGCTACCTTCTAATCTTAACAAATACTAGCTAGAGTATAACGAAAATAATATATAATAACGACGACGTATATACGTAAGGTATATAATCTACTAACGCCCTAGTAGAATAAGAGTAAAAATAAAAGTAAGGAGAGATATTAGTAAGATAACTTACTACTATCTACCCTCAATAGACCCGACGGGAGTTAAACCCGTACCTAACCTAAAAAGGCTATACGCTAACTATTACGCTACGGGACCGAGGAGAAACACCTAAGCACTTAAACCGTATTTAGAAGGAAAAGTAAGAGAGAAAATATATATCTAAGAGACCTTTAGATACTTAGGAAAGAGTGAAAGGAAGACAAAAAGCATAAATAGAGTACGCGAAACGTATACTTAACACACGAGATGCACCGCGTAAAGACAGTCGAGGGTTTTCTCCACTAGGAGTTTTCTCCCTAGAATAGAAATAGTCTGCATGGACCTAATAAGGACCCGAAACGGACTCTAAATAGAACAATATATATTTATATATACAGGACGATAAGGCGAATCTAATAATACTAATAATACAGTAATTACAGTACGTGGTGGTCAGTAAATGGAGTTTGAATATTGGTGGTTGAACAGCCAGCGTGGAAATTAGGCTCTGGGCTAAATGTCAAAAGTTGTCCGCGCAGAGGATAACTTCAACATATCGACGCAAGTCCCGAAGTTACTCCTCTTGCCTCTCTCTCCGAGCCCTTAGTTGCACGAACAGCCAGCCCTTGTTTACGAGGTCGCAGACTGACGACCAAGGCACTAGCATTGTCAGTTGACAAGCCGCTTTTTCGGCTCAACATGAGCTCCCTGGATACACGCAAGCTAGTCAATGCTCATAACCATTGCCGAGCTGCGCAAGAACTCAAAAGCGTCTTGCGATTTACCTGAACCTTGGTATCACGATCATCCACTACTCAATAACAAACATCCCCTTCTTACAGTTCCCCACCCCAGTTTCCATCCAAATCCGTGCATAAACCCGGTGCACCCATGGCATAAACCACTCCCCTGCAAAAGGGGCCTTCTCGGCCTTTCCCTCCCCTTGATAAAATATAGTCTTTAACCGAAATTCGGCAAAACCCGAGTCGAAATTCGTCTCGGCAGACATTTCAAACAAACCGTCACTCGGGCGCGGCCCATCCGGGCTTTTCAACGGACTATCACCACATCTGAACAATATCGCAGTCGAATTCGGTCTATCAACCACGTTGAAGTGATCCGCTAACTCCGTGCCAATAGGATATGTACTTTCTCTTAAATCTCGCTTCGTCCACAGTTGATGTTTCGTCGTTTCGTTTTTGTGTTGGTAATTCTCGAGAAGACGTTGAATGGTAAAACCCCGTCCCGCCCAGATCCCTTGCGCAAACCGCTCTACGAGTTTGCTGCCGCCCTTCCTAGCATCTTCGATGAGCTCAGTGTCGAGTTTTGAGAGCGGGATGCGGCGAACGCAGACGTCGTAGAAGGGCGGGTTCTTATTAGGGTTGAACTTGGAAAAAAGGAGAGACTTGATAGTTGGGTCTGTTGCAAGGTCCATGGGTTCAAAATGTGAATGCTTGGTCCAGACTACCACGCTTCCGACCGCGGTCAGGGCGCTGACCGCCAAGCCCTGGAGGGTCATGCTCAGGCGGGATGGCATAGTGAGGTTTAGCTACTCGAGGATAGAGGCTCCCAATTTCAAGACTTTCTGTGATAAACCCGATTTTCGTATATGCAGTGATGTTTGAAAGGTCAGCGGGTTCGTTGATCCGACTTTCTTGCAAGCCACCAGCTGTTTCTCCGTAACGACTGTGGACAATGGTGTGTCGAAAAATGCTAAGTTTTGGATGCACAGTTCACCGTTTGACCGATGCGAGAGCTCTGAAGCTGTATTGAAGTTCTTGATTAATTAGATGAAACGAGCGACCACGATGAAAAATGAAGACGAAGCTCTTCTATTTACTTCCAGGACTTTTCATGCCGACCAAAGCTTTGGAGTGTTTGCCGACGCTAATCACGCCGAGTGCTCACCTGCCACTTTCGGATTTTATGCCTGCAGCGCGTCACCTTCAAGATTTCGTTCTTCTGTACCGTTTCTCCCACCAACATCCTTCCGTCGTCGCTCGTCCGTCCTGTCACAATGGCGTCGGCACTCTTCGCATCACTACCAAAACCTAAATACACTGGCGAACACGAGGAGGCCCCTTTACACGCACAACCGAAGGGTCCACGAATCGTTGGACCAGGCGTCATCGACGAATCGCAAATAGTGCTGAAGAGATCTGGTCCTCCCCCATATGGCCAGCGATCAGGATGGCGACCTCGAAACCCCGAGGACTTTGGTGATGGCGGCGCATTCCCAGAAATACCTGTTGCCCAATATCCGCTTGACATGGGAAGGAAAGGAAAATCTTCATCGTCAAATGCGTTGACTCTACAGGTGGATGCGGAGGGCAAAGTCAAGTACGATGCTATAGCAAGGCAGGGTCACAACGACAGTAGAATCATACATTCAAACTTCAAAGATTTAATACCACTACGGCAACGAGCCGAAGCTGGAGATTTGAGTCTTGATCGACCGTCCCAAGACGAGGTCGCTGCTTCGACTGAGAAGACCAAACAAGCGCTCGAGAAGCTGGTGTCGGGGGCGGTGGCAGCACAGAAGCCAAAGAACGTGAAAGGTCGAAACAGGGAAGAGCCTACTTACGTGCGATATACGCCCGCGAATCAGATGGGCGATACCTCAAAGAAAAACGACCGGATTTTCAAGATTATGCCGAAACAGCAAGATCCTATGGAACCACCGAAGTTCAAGCATAAGAAGATTCCTCGAGGGCCCCCCTCACCTCCGCCACCTGTTATGCATTCTCCGCCCCGAAAACTTACCGCTGAGGATCAAGAAGCATGGAAGATCCCGCCCGCCATCTCGAATTGGAAGAATCCCAAGGGTTACACTGTTCCGCTGGACAAGCGACTGGCTGCGGATGGACGAGGTTTGCAGGATGTGACAATCAATGATAAGTTTGCACAATTCGCAGAGGCGCTTTTCACCGCTGATCGGCATGCCCGAGAAGAGGTCAACATGAGAGCCAAGATGCAGCAAAAGTTAGCGGAGAAAGAGAAGCTTGCGAAGGAGGAACATTTGCGTGAAATGGCACGACAAGCACGAGAAGAGAGGGCCGCAGCGACTGCCAGTCGACCGAGACGTGATTCTGGGAGTCGGAGACGGTCGAGGTCAAAATCCTATTCCGATTCGTACTCCTCACGAAGTGACACCGATTACGATTCGGCTGACGAGCGAGCTCACGAGCGAGCACTGGCCCGAAAAGAACGACGCGAAGAGGATCAGCGTCAGTATCGGCAATCCAAGATGGGCACCGAGCGACGGATGCAAGCTCTTGCTCGCGAGCAGAATCGTGACATTTCAGAGAAAGTCGCCCTTGGTCTTGCGAAACCAACGGCTGCGAGCGAAACGATGTACGACTCACGACTGTTCAACCAGACCTCTGGCTTTGATTCCGGCTTTAATGAAGATCAGCACTACGACAAACCACTTTTCGCAGCTCAGGACGCCATCAGTTCGATATACAGGCCCAAGGCCAGCGCTGGCATGGACGATGATGAAGAAGGTGGTGCTGATGGCACATTGGAAAAGATTCAGAAAGGCAACAGGTTTGACGCTCTTGGAAAGAGTAACTTCAAAGGTGCTGATTTAGTTGGTGAACGAGAGGAAGGTCCTGTCCAATTCGAGAAGGACAAGGACGATCCTTTTGGGATTGACAGTCTGATTGGAGAGGCAAAGAAGAACCAAAGCGAGAATTCGAAGAAGAAGTATGGCCTTGAAAGAGCAGAAGATCGAGAGGATGAGTCAAGAAAGAGAAGGCGCATTCAGGATGATGATTGAAAAACGTCAACATGCAATAGCATGACCGTTCTCTCAGTCAGCTGAAGAATTCAAAGACACCATGCTGCTTATCATATGCGGCTCCTGAATAACTTTCCTGCCAGTTTGAAAAGTCATGCCGATATGTACTTCCACCACCCCAACCTTTTGCGCCGTCGAATTCTTTGGCATCTCGGCTTAGAGGCTGCACTCTCTCGATGCGCCAACCGTCAGAAATACGACAATCTGGACCCGCCATGATATCTCGGCTATCATTTGATGGTCTCCCTTTGGTCCATGGTTTCGAGGCTCTTAGGTTCCATTTCAATTCCCCAATGCACCGGCCTACTGCATGCGTGTCCTCTTTCTTGCGCTATAGTTGGAGCTGACTCGACCAGCAGTTAACCCTGATGTCATACCGCATACCTACGAACAAAGCATGCGGGGGTCAGCTTTCGAAAATTATGATGCTGTGTTGTTTACAAACACTTCGACATACAAAGCTGGCATTTGGCTAGAAGATCATATCCATGCTACTTCGCATCCACAAATATCGAAATCTATAGCCTACCAATTTTTTCTTCCCCAGTGAGTAAAAATAGTAACAGCATTTTTATTTTTATTTTTTTCAATATGCCTATGCACGTCTTCTGATCTATTTGCATAATTTCTAACTAACACAGCCAGGTACGATCCCAGACCACTCCCCCGAAGAGCCTTGATCGCAGTCACATCAGCGCATGCTCCACTTTACCCAGATGGCAAGGAGACAGGCCTTTTCATTACAGAGGCCCTGCATCCATATAATATCTTCAAGTCAAAAGGTTTCGAAGTCGACTTCGTCTCCGAAACGGGAACCTTTTCGCCAGACTGGTTGAGCACGACTGAGGACTGGCTGAAAGGCGACGACAAGAAGACGTGGGAGGACACAAGCAAAGGCTTCCGGAAACAGTTAGACAGCATGGCGAAAGCTGGTGATGTTGATCCAGACCAGGTGAGCTTCCTTCACGACGGAGGTCCACCAGCGCATAGCATCTTGCGCCCTTTTGCAACATCAAAATGTGCAAGATAGAAGGTCTTTGTTGGGTGCAGCAGCCTGACAAAGTCATGTTAAGTGGCCAAACACAAGCAAGCTGGGATGATGGGATTCAGCCGACGCAAACAGCAAAATTCGGCTCAACGTGCAAACAGGTCAAAGCGAGAACGGCTGCTAATGAACGGTCTCTACAGTACGGCCTCTTCTTCGCCTCGGCAGGCCACGCCTCCTTGATTGATTACCCGGAGGCCCTACAGCTCCAACGCCTAGCAAGCAAGGTTTACAGTGATGGTGGAATTGTGTCAGCTGTGTGAGTCTTCTTTGCTCATATACTCCGTGGACCCGCTATCCCTGTTCCAATCCAGTAACGTCATCTCAGATGCCACGGCGGCGCCATTTTCCCTAACGTCCTAAACCCTGTAACCAACCAATCCATCATCAATAACAAGAAGGTTACTGGCTTTACGACACGTGGCGAAGAAGAACAAGGTGTGCTCGACACAATTAAGTCTTGGAATCGACCGACAATTGAAGAAGCTGCGGCCAAGGCGGGAGGGACATATGTGAGCCCGCCGGGTCCATGGGATAGTTTCACGCAGACGGATGGACGGATTGTGACGGGTGCAAATCCGGCGAGTGCGGAAGCGACCGCTGTGGCTGCTGTAGAAGCTTTTGAGAAAGAAGCAGTACTGCATGAGCGAGGAGAGGTTGAAGGACCTCATCTTGAGGCAAGTAATTCTCACCCATTGGCGAAGTGAAAAATAATATCATGGGTGTTGAGGTAGTCCTTGGGGCAATACGATCCATATCACTTCACAAACATGAATACCCTTGATGTCCAGTGCTGCCGATAGGTGGCACTTTCTTCCTATCATTCAAACATACAGACGACTCTTGAGTATAGTTTAAGGTTCTTGCCTTGCTAGAAAACAGTTGCCATGCATAATCAAAAAGGCAAATGAGGGGCTGACAGGGGTTTCGTGTCAACCCTAGTTGCAACCATGTTGTCACAACATTGCACTCCTTCTGCCATCCAAACTTTATCGACACATAATAATTGCATCATCCTTCAATAATACTTTCTTGACACCATGACATCGTATAAAGACAAAATTTCGCTCTGCGAGAAAAAACTGGGATATTCATTCAAGGACGACCTCCTATGCCTCGAGGCGTTGCAAACCTCAGGTAACCCTCTGAGCTGGAATGATCGGACGGTCAACAAGAACGACCGCCTCGCTATATTGGGCGAGACATTGTTGAAATCATACCTCTGCAACAAATGGTTCGAGGCAGGACGAACGAAGGGTGAGACTAAGCGTAATACACGGTAAGTGCCATGAGCCGGACGCTGAAGCATGATAGGGGAATGGAGTGCCGCCGAACAAGCAGTGGTCAAAAACACCAACCTCGCTCGGGTGGGCTTCGAGAAGGGCTTAGAAGCCTGTATCATACTCAATCCAGGCACCGACAAAGCATCCGATAAGACAATGTCAACGACACTCGAAGCTCTCATTGGGGCGGCCTACCGCGATTCTGGGAACGATGGGTTAGCAAAAGTAGTCGAGGTCCTTGGGCTCGACCACGAATTCCTCCACTCGGTAGCGTCACCATCTCCTTCCCACTCCTAAGAACAGATATATACACTCTAAAGAGAGCTAACGTGGATCCAATAGTTGCTGTCGCACTCGTGCTTGATCATGGTTGAGCAAGCATCTGATCAAGCACGAGTGCGACAGCAGATTTTGGCATTTCCGTACGAAGACCTGCAAAACGTCTGGTTCAGCAGCGGTTACGTTGCGTTAGAAGCGACGGAGGTGGTTTGGGAATGCTGCTACTCCTAACGCAACGTAGTCGCTGCTGGTTGTTTTGCTAGGTTTTGTACGATGACTCCTCAACGTTAAGAGCCTCCATTGGTATGCCACGAAAAGTTGTACTCATAATACAACTTTTCGTGGCATACCAATGGAGGCCCCCAACCATTTTACCACCGCGCAAGCTCGCGAGCAGGATTTCTTTGTCTAACGGGCTATGGCATGGCTTCATCGACACTGACCTAACCGTTGAGATGCAGGCTTAGAGCAGAGTCAATACACGAACCGAGCGAACTAGTTTGGCCATTGCCGAAAACAGATTGGAAGTATATGGGAAGGTGAAGATGTGACGAATGACCTTTCAACAAGGCCTCCGCATGGATATTTGTCAACAAGAACTTTTAGCTGAAATTCAACACTAGCAATAGTTGACCGTTGTACGCTCTATCGATAGGCATGTTAGAAGGCTGTAAAACGGTATGGAAGTTAGTTGGGATAAGGGCTAGAATCTATTTTCGAAAACAGATTTGTGTAACCAACATCCGATATCGCTAAAAGTGAACCGCCACCTGATTGACTGATCCGTCTCAGAAGCTTCTGATCTTACTACCGACTCTCTGCCTTGCTAGTTTGTGTACTTGTTCTTGTCCTAGAACTTGTCATTACCATATCCTAGCGCGGCCCTCGAAGCGAATCAAATACACCCTTAACAACAACAAGAACAAACTCTCCAGCCTTGGATATCTGCACCCTTCCTTCACCGTCACCAGATGAGCCTGTTCGTATATGCCACATAGTGCATAGCTCTACCCACTCATATACTGCATGATCTTTACCGTCCTCGCTTCACGTTTAGCTGTCCCGACAGTTATATCATTGCTATAAATACACTTATCCTGACGTCTAGGAGACGGCGCCTTGCTCCTTGCATATTCCCGGTATTCGTCTGTCCAAAAACGTCGATTTAGAAAACAAGGAAAGCAGCACACTTATTCGGCCGCTGCCGTCATTGGAATATGACATCGGGTCTTCCTTGAAGCTTGACAACCATACAACCTGTAACTTGGACTAGACATGGAGCTCACAGCTTATCTCCAGTGAACATCTACTACCGCCAAAGTTGTATTGTTCTCAAGATTTTACAGCTTATACCTTCTTACTCCGGCTGACCAGTCAGTCAGTGAAAAAACTGCCGAATTGAGTAGGAGTAACATGGTTTCGTACCATACTCGCGTAGTACAGCTTGTTGAATGAGTATTAGTGCTATAGAGAGTATCGACGAACTGATTTAAACTCCTGAGATCTTGGACCAGGCTTACCATTCTTGGTAGAACGAGAACGCCTGTCAGCCGGCGAAGATCTAAGCACTGACGCATGCTCACGAATAGCATTCAAGAATTTTTCGAGAGATAAGGACCAGTGTCACGAGGAAATTTAAAAATACGTAACATGATTAGTAATCGACCTGATTGGTTCCGTGACATTTAGGCACCGCATTCGGGTGTTGACATAGAAAAAGTTGACAGCTTCTGTCAAAGATGTATTCACACCCTGTTGGGGGCCTAAGATACGGCCAAGCACGAATTCTTACTCTATCCACTTTCTGCCTTGGCCCAGTAGCTGTACTGTGTGCTGACAGCTCTCAGCCTCGAGCTATTCCTAGGACCATTTCGTGACGTTTACAGCCTATGCCTCGCGCTAACACAAGACAGTAGAAGACATTGACATGGAGACCCCCAGTGATTGTCGTATAGACGATGAGTATTCAATAAACATAAGCAATATTGAAGCCCCTCAATGCTCCAAGATCGCATTTTGTGTCAAACCAGAAGATAGCCAGCCTCAATCTAGTGATTATACTCGACTTGGATCCGCCCGATGATTCTAGCCATATAAGAGGACATCATGATCAATTTACAATTCATGTCTCACTGTCACCTACAGTTAGAACAGCATTCTGATAACCAAGAGAGTTATGGTTGGCTATATTGTCAAAGGGGCCATTGAAGAGCGAGGATGTACTGTAGAAGAACTCCAAGCTATCACACAAGCCTTTCTTCACGATATTGACTTCAAACCACCGACTGAAGGATACGATGCCTCCTTCATCAAAGACGTGATTCAGCACTTCGAAGGCTTACCGGTGTTGGCCAGAGTGGCCAAGCGTATTCGAGCTATCGCTGAATGGGTTTCTGCAGGAGTTGGCATATCATATCCATTTCTTCGACAGTCAAATCTAAGGGACATTGCCATTTTCACGACATACCTCTTCATTATCGATGACTACGGCGAAGAAATGACTACAGATCTTCAGTCCTTCACAACACTACTTGTTTCCGGCAAGAGACAATCCAACGTGATCCTCGGAGCCTTGGTCGAATTCTTGCCTTCGCTGAAGGCTCACTACGGCCCATTTGCATATGACATGTTTGTCAAGTCAACAATTGAGTTCGTCAACGGTTGTATTCTTGAGCTCCGACTAGACCAGCAGTTCGAAACACCAGCCCATGCCACATCTTTTCCACGCTACTTCCGACTGAAGACCGGGTACGCAGACCCCTATGCCCACTTCCTGTTTTCCGAGGAGATGTGGGCAGAAACGAAGTCTCTCCACCAGTACCTGCCCTGCATTCCGGACTTAGTCAACTTTATTAACCATGTCAACGACCTGTTGTCATTCTACAAGGAGTCCATAATAGGACAGGAACGGTTCAACTACGTCTACAACCACGCCAGAGCACAATGTGTTAGCCCAGCCACGGCGTTAAGAGATACGGCTGAGAGCACGTTAAGCAGCATCCGCAACGTGAGAGAAGTATTGAAACAAGAACCAGGTCTGTTACGGCACGTTGACCGGTTTGTTTGCGGTTTCATAACGTATCACATTCTGTGTCCTCGGTATCATCTCGGCGAACTGGGGATTCTGTCAGGTGATATGCAGCGAATCGTCCGCATATACGAAGGAATGGATTTGAAGGTCCGTACATGACAATGCTATTTACATAGATCAAAAAGCTTCTTGCCTACCCTTGCAAAACTAACGAAGAATATCTGACAAAGAAAAAAAGCAAAGCTCAGGGCTACATGAGCTTGTCTCCTATCTCTTCATCATTAGTCGACACTCTCCTTTGTCCGGATCGATGCAGCCGACAGCCTGGTGTGGTCGCCTCATTGCCCAAATTGTTGCTACTCTCGCATGGAATATCATCGAGTTCGTATGTTCATAACGCTCCAAAGCAATCTTTGATTCTCATTACAAGCAGTGAGATGAGTTTGATCAAGGAGGTTATGTACTAATCTAGTTTTGCCAAAACCGTCCTTGACACAAACGTACGATCACGGGGTGAGCCTTAGTGAGAATCACACTGGGGAACATATTCCAGTGAAGGCTTCTGGTGCTCGACAGGGCACCAGTCGACATCTCTCTGAAAGAAATGAAGACGTGCATCTCCTTCACTACTTAGAAGGGTTTACAGTTCCCAAACGTACCAAGTAAGTGCCATTTTTGGCGCGTGGCACAAGAGCCCCAGTACATAGCACACAGGAGATACCTGCGGGCGGCCGTCATGGGCAAACTTATTGCACGAGTCGGCATAGGGAGATTTCTGTAGCGAGGCACTCCCCAACATCCAAGTCTTCATCATGAAACAAAGGCAATGGTTTAGGTCCGTTCTTGAACATGTCTTTGGCTGTACCAAGTAAAGAATTAGAAGTTTAGTTTATGGACTCCGAAGTCAAGAAGAGTTGAAGAGAAATTGGGATTCATATACAAGGCTCTTCTACACCGAGTATCCATCATCCATCGCTAAAAGCTTTTTGTAGCATACAAAGAAAATTTGCTCTGCGCTTCGTGCGTTTTGACAATGCGATGAATACCTCTTGTTTGATCTTGATCAGTCTATCATACACGACGTACCGCGCAGCCTAGTGAGTCTAGGATTTCTCAAGCTCCGCCAGGATCTAGATTTCCATGCCGCGTGCCAAAGCTGGCACACACTTGATACGTCTTCATCTTTCGGATGGAAATGAACTGAGTAGAACACTAATAGCGTTATGGTGCTATTATGTTAATCTCTTCTTCGCTGCCTGCTTCTCATTGCTCTGCTTCACGACCTCCTTCCTCTTCCGGGCACGATTGATCAGTTCCTGCTGCTCTGCATTTGGCTTTTTTAGCCTGCCGCTTTCGAAGTCTTGCAATACCTCTCGTGCCTGAGCGTTTTTCTTTGCCGCCTTTGCACCTTGTTTCTGCCTGTTAGCAATCTCCTTGCGTCCTATATCCACCAGCTTGACCTCCTCTGCAGTGAGCACAATGTTCTCACCCTTGTCGAGTCGCTTGCACAGAGCTACACCATCTGCTCTCTTCCCTGCATGTTTGGTTGCCGAATCCCGCGCTTTCTGCCCTGCTTCGAGTGTCTTCTCAATTCCTGAGTCGATATCTGTCCCATTAAGCTCACCGCGGGCTCTTGCGTCTAACAATTCTCTGCCTACCTTCTCCTTATCCCGCTTTGCCTTGAACCCGTTGTGCCGTTTAAGATGTTTTTGCACAACCTCGTCTTCGGTGTCAGGATCGATGAAACCATCTCGAAAAGCTTTGACAGTGGCTGATACAGCCTGCTGAGAAAGCCTGCTGCGCTCTCTATGACTCTCGTGCTGATCCAGCCATTTTCGTAGGCTGGGATCTTCAAGATCGGCCCGGCCAGCTTTGGCGGCACTGACGGCTTCTTTCATGGCAGCGTAATACTTCTTGTTGTACATAAACATATATGCATGTCGTCGCTCCTTCGCTCTGGCTGCCATCTCTTGAAGCTGTTCTAGAGTCATCTCAAGACCTTTGGGCTTTTCCATGAGTGGCGAATGAGAGTTCAGGCCAAGATACTCGAATTTGTCAAGTTCCCATGGGCAGAGATGGACGTACTTGTGTTCGGCATCTCTTACCATCGTCTTCTCATCGGTGCTTCGATAAACGGTCCAGAAACGGAAAGTGTAATGTGCTTCACTCAGCAATACCCAGACTCTGTAGATGGGATGGCGAATTTCTCTAGAGATCTTGAACAACAACAGCAGTCCAATATGAACAATCTCATAGCCGTCATCCATGAACCTTTTCACGTAGTGTGGCAAAGTGGCCGCTCTATTGTATTCGTCGAAACGCTTCACCGCTCCTCCATCAACTCTGGACGCCGAACCAGTGCTAACTGCGGGCTTTGCACCTGGCTTCGCCATGCAGAGAATGTATGTTACGAAAGACTCTCTCAACACACATCTGTCAAAGTCTGCAACGCTCGGCAAGGTGAGAAACCATTGAAATGAAGGCGGTTCATCCTGGACAAGGACAAGAGGAACTTCCTCATGGCAGTATATGGGTATCTCGTTGAGAAACTCTAGAGGATGCTGCTGGCTTTCAAGAGCTGCCTTGGAAGCCAATGAGATCTGTGGATCTGTCGCATTGAAGTCGAAGAAGGACTCGCAAAATTGGTCATTGAAAAGCTCAATTTTCTGCGCAAGCACGAGAGATTCCATCGTAGCCCTGAACAACACTGTCAGAATTGGCCCGGCCCTGTTTAGCACAGAATAACACTAATAGTGATTCTTGAGATAGCTGCTCGTAGTAGTGGTACTCGTAGTGGTGAGATCGAGGTGACAACACATATCGACCAGAGCAAAAGGCTTTGCCTGCAAAGTTGAACTATTTATGAGAAGTCCAACACAGTCAATGGAAGGTGCGAGTGAATAGGTCATGGGAATTGTTCGGTGCATTCCTAAACATACTTTTCCTAGAATCTGGAACGCTATGGAATTGTTACGTACCTATCACTAATAGCGGTTCGACGCCTGAAGAGCGTGGACGGCTCTTCTACAGCGCAGTGCTCGATCGCTAGAATGTGCTTTGGCTATAGTACAAAAGGATGAGTTTCTTCTTACTTTCATGCATCTTTCCAGTAATGTGTTGAACACCTCCCGTCATCTTTAGTTGACAACATCCTACTGGTTGGACTCTAGTTCTGCGAGGATCTTCTCTCCCTTTGCTCTCGCGCTCTCGAAGTCACCGACCATGTAGAAAGCACCTTCTGGCAGGTCGTCACCCTCACCGTTCATGATCTTCTGGAAGGAGGAGATGGTGTCCTTAACGTCGACGAGCTTGCCTTCAATACCAGTGAAAACCTGGGCAACGGTGAAAGGCTGGCTCAAGAAACGCTGTAGTTTTCGGGCTCGCTCGACGGTGAGCTTGTCGGCTTCTGACAATTCGTCCATACCCAGAATGGCGATGATATCTTGTAGCGACTTGTACTCTTGCAACATCTGTTGAACTCGGGTGGCGGTTTTGTAGTGTTCCTCACCGACAACACGGGGATCAAGGATACGCGACTTCGAGTCGAGAGGGTCAACGGCTGGGTAGATACCAAGTTCGGAAATACCTCGAGACAACACAGTGGTGGCGTCCAAATGAGCGAAGGTGGTAGCCGGGGCAGGATCAGTCAAATCGTCGGCGGGCACGTAGACGGCCTGCACGGATGTGATAGAACCCTTTTGTGTAGTTGTGATACGTTCCTGCATGAGACCCATGTCGACGGCAAGAGTTGGCTGGTAACCGACGGCAGATGGGATACGACCTAGCAGGGCAGACACTTCGGAACCGGCCTGAGTGAATCGGAAGATGTTGTCGATAAATAGAAGCACTACACATGGTTAGTTCCGACGACAAGATTCGTTCGCACTGCGCTGCTTACCATCCTGGCCTTCTTCGTCACGGAAGTACTCGGCGACAGTCAAACCAGTCAAGGCGACACGGGCACGGGCACCAGGAGGCTCGTTCATTTGACCAAACACTAGGGCGACCTTGGATTCACCATCAAGCTGAATGACGGATGTCTCCTGCATTTCATGGTACAAATCGTTACCCTCACGTGTTCGTTCGCCGACACCAGTGAAGACGGAGTAACCACCGTGGGCTTTGGCGATGTTGTTGATCAACTCTTGAATAAACACCTGGACACCTTGTCAGTCGAGCACTGAAGCATTTCCGTATATCCGCCTTACAGTCTTGCCGACACCGGCACCACCGAAGAGACCAATCTTTCCACCACGAGCGTAGGGAGCGAGAAGATCGACGACCTTGATACCAGTGACCAAAATTTCGGCGGATGTGGACTGTTCAACGAATTCCGGAGCATCGGCGTGAATGGGGGCGTATTTGGTGGCCTTGATAGGACCTCGCTCGTCGATAGGGTCCCCAGTGACGTTCATGATACGACCAAGAGTACCTGGGCCGACCGGGATCTTGATGGGTGCACCAGTGTCTGTAACCTTGTGACCACGAACCAAACCCTCAGTACCTGCGCCGCATTAGTTTCTCACATCCACACGTTTTGAGTCATTCTTCATACCGTCCATGGCAATACATCGCACAATGTTCTCGCCCAAGTGTTGCTGCGACAAGTGTTAGATTGATCTTCCTTAATGGGTTGTCTGGTCTCGACATACCGAGACTTCCAGAATCAATTTGTTGCCACCATTGTCGGTCTGAAGGGCGTTCAGGATTGATGGCAGAGTCTCGCCGTCGAACTTGACTGTTGATAAAGACTCATCAGTATACATTCTCTTTCTTCTTGACATGGAGAAGAGTTTTGGGTGAGCTATCCGAAGCTCCATCGATAGCTTAAGGGATTTCTCGTACCGTCAACGACAGCACCGATGACCTGGTGAATCTTGCCATCCTTGGCCGTAGCCTCTGTGCTGGCAAACCTCGTGCTGAGAGCAGGAATGGCCTGTTTTCGAAGGGGCTCGAACGCGCGTCGAGTAGCTGTTGGTCGGATGGCAGACTTGCTCAAGAAGCGAACGCCGCTGCAAATCATCATCAGCATTGGTCTCCCACCTCCAAAACAGCTATCAGCATCTTCGGAAGCTGAGAACTTACTGCTTGAACATGTTTGCGGATGTATTAAAGGTGTGTAGATGAGAAGAGCGGAGAGGTATAGTCGGCAAGGAGAGAGGTCGTAGTTGCTGAAGTTGACAAAATCGAGCTCATGCAATGGGAGCTAAGTCACATGATCGAGTCTTGGCCGTATTGGATGCGCTCGACGTTCCACCCGAGTCACTTCCTGCCGAGTTTGGCCGGCCGTACCGACAGTAGAAAGAGCACGCTGGATACGATCAGGGTGAACCATAAACTAATGTTCTCGTGCACGACATGACAATTTTCAGGTAGTTGACACATGGCAGCTGGGATGTTCACAGAAGGTAGCAGAATTGATGTATTCTCAGCACTACAAGTCTGCCTACATCAGTCCATTCGCTTGTAATGCACAATTTAATGAAATTCCAGTTCTGTACACAAGCTATTGAATCTGCTTTGCTAACGAATATCCTGCCTACCAAGGCTCAGAGGCAGTTCCCACAGCGAAAAATTTCCAGGAGAGATGAAGTAGCATCAAACCATAGGAACAGTCTACTCGTCTGCTTCTAAGCTGATTCCTTGAGCTTTCGCAGATTTGCTCTGCACGAAACCCTTTCCTTGGTAGCCTTCGCTGCTGATACCGTAGATAGGATTGACTCTCTCGGACTGAAAGGTGTTAGATGTTTCGGCAGAAATATAGTAGTGTAGACTTACTTTGAGATACTCGTTTGTCGCTTCTTGCCATTCCTTCGTCATGGTCCGTGGTGGAGGCTTAGCGAAAAGGTGAACGCTGAGGAATAGAGCCGCAGAAACAGCCACTCCGACTCCAGTGTACAGCCAGATCTTAGCCCATTCACCAGGTGGATCCTCAGCTCGAGGTCCATGAGGTCCAAATGCAATCCACCAAGCTGATACACGGTATGTTAGCACCTGTAAACTCCCTCTGATTGCGAGCTACCGTCAAAGGACCGAACAATTTGTATGTCCAGGGGAGACTTTGCTTCATGACGTAGGATTGGGCTTACCGGCTTTCTTCTCCTGCAGTGTCATCTCCCTCCAGTCTACCTTCATGCGATCTCTCAATTGCATCCATAGCTCAGCCTGCTCCTGCGGTGGCATCGACTCCCATCTCTTCTCAATCCCTGCCAATGTTGGGTTGGAGATAGCATGAGCGGATCGCGTCGATTGTCGGGATTGACTGGTTACCGGAGCATGCGTCTGATGGCTAGCCGCGAAGGTGGGCGCAAAAGCTCGAACTGAGGTTTGAAAGGATCGAGAGGAAGACTTGAGGGCGCGGGTGCACTGTAGCGCAGCTGTCGAAGAGCCGGCAATACGGGGGTTCAAGGAGTGGGGAATCATGGCGAGTCGTCGTAGATGCCTGAGTTCAGTTCATGTGTAGCTTGAGATTTATCGACCTGATCGGGTCGTCGACGCTCGACTGGTCACAGAGTCGTTGATTCGTGTTTCTGGTGTTTAATCTGCCTCGAGTACATGAAGTTGTCAAGGAATGAAGAACGCAGCCAGCTTGAGCTTTCGGCCTTGGCACGCTAAAACCATTTCAGTTATGGATCCCTACTACGGTACAACATTTTTGATAAAGTGTCTCAGTGGTCTGACACTTCTTCCTGTTTATGGTTGATGTACAATGAAGGACGTTGTGAAAGTAACTATGATGTAAAGCAACATAGTCGTTTAGCGTTAAACATTGGCAAGTATATTTGTCGCCTCTCTCATTGCATTGCTCTAGGATTGTTCGCAGACCATATCACATGTCCAAGCCCTCATAATACTGGTTTGCTCAGACATCTTTGTGCAGCCGTCGTTTCCGGGTGACCTCCCGAATTCTATTGGCACTTTGAACCGCTCAAGTTATTGGTGAGGTCTGGTATACCATCACCATGATTTTGAAGTCAAGAGAATGTCGGCTTAGATGGTACCCTTGCCTTTGCTAGCTTCCTTAAGAAGATCTGCCCATTCCAGCTCACCCGGATCGTTCGCTTGCCAGTTCATGGCAATACCATTGAGAGCGTTTTTGAGGGTCTCACGAGAACTGGCGTATACCATACGAGACTGCTGCTGATTAGCCGAATCATGTGCAACCAATCTGGTTTGCTCACCTTGACGCCAGTGTTATCCTGGTTGATGTATGTAATGAATGCAATCTTTGATCTGAATGATATCAGCATGGTCCTCCTACATAGCCCTTGACTAACCTCTTGCCCTCGCCACCTTCTAGTTCGAACTCAACATCGTAGATAGCATAGGACGGCCTATCCTTGCCACTTTTCTCTTTCTTTTCGAGGAGTTTCTCTCTGAAGACATCATAGTCCGCCTCAGAACCCTTCTCATCCACCACAATCTCTTTCTGGTCGTCAGAGATCTTGTAAATGATATACTTCGGGCCGCCCCGACCGAGCTTCAACTCGTTAAACGCACTGACGCATTCTGGGTTGACTGACAGCCTAAGGGAATTTGTGTTAGATACTGCGTCGCTTGGAAAATATGGTCTCGTGCTCGATGGGAAGTGCTCACCCAGAGACAGGCTATGAAAGAATTCGTCAGCAATAGGACCCTTCAGTTCAAATAGCATCCACATACCATGATTATTGTTTAGGAGGGTATCGAGGGTGCGGATCTAGAGCGTTGAAGTGAAGTTGCAGGTTCGCTGCAAAGGCAACAGGTTGATATTTATGAACTGAAGGTGCGCGCAGCCTGGACTTGAAACACAAGAACAACACAGACCACTGTTACGTCAATTAAGGCGGCAGCGATAAATAGTATTCGCAAACAACGGCTTGCGTGTAACGTTATGATCCTAAAATGGTTGATAGCGGGGCTGATCGAATTTCAGTTTTGCCCGCACGTTTAGATATCTAGTGATCTACATGTCTCACGCCGCCAATCTTCTTAAAAGATCCCCATTCACACAATCGAGCATCGTTATAATGGTTTTGTATGTTCAATATACCGCAGTGAAGTATCATTGAAAACATACTCGGTCAATGTTGGGAGCTCTGGGGCAATATCACGGTGCTTCAACCAAGTCATTTTTGCGTTTCAATGGCTTGGTATTCTCATCTACATATCCATCTTGACCTTGTGTTGGATGTTAAAGGACTACTCTGCACATCCATGGGCATTTGGACAGCCCCCGCCTCATATACCCAATCTGTAGGGGGCGGGACTCCAGCAACTCAATACTGAATGCGGGTGAGCATGTTATACTACTCATATATAGCTTGACGACATGGCCAGAATCATCCTGCCACTGCGATCGAGGACATACGTTTTGTCCGCTCGATCATGTATTCTTCAGCTTTAGTCATACTCGATTCACCGGATCACAGCACCCTTTTCTCCACTAGGCGCAACTCAGGAAGGTCTTGTGCACACGAGGCTGTTTTTCGACTTGCCAGAAACTTCGCATAAACTTCGCGTTTGCTTTTGTTGTTCTTCGCTCAAGTGCTATAAACATTCCACAAGTTTGTTTTTAGCAGCCTTTCAGGAGACTTTCGAAAGTCTAGTCAAAGTGCTGAGGTGATTATATGAGATTTCAATTGCCTCTTTCCGAGCAGTGATAGCTATCAGGGTTGCCAGGATTAACAATGGTACAAGAACACGTTAGGGTTAAGGAAGTACTACGTCGGTTACTCTCACATTCTCTGCTTGCTGACACTTGTCTCTAGTTGTCTTCAAAGTATTTGCCTCACCTAAAGGTTGAAGTTATGTGAGGAATTAACCAGCTTTTTATGAATGTCTTCACTTTGCTGTGTATTATAGCACTTTCACTTTTTGTTGCAGCTTTACAGAATCGAGAAGAATATTGTGAACAGTCCTGTTTCTTGCATCCTCCCCATGCCGTCCTTTTTCCTCCAACCACTCATCTCAGACTTCGTTCCTCCTAACTACAGACCACACAACCGAGATATATCGTCGCTTTGTGCCCTCCCGATTAACCACAACTGTGATAGACTGAAAACTTCGGTTTCTTTGAGTATACCGTCAATCAGGCTCCGAGATGGTGTCTACTTCTTTCGACGAAGACAAGCACTTTCTAATGCAGCTTATCCTCAATGCAGACCTCAACATCACGGAAGGCTGTAAAGAAGTAGCTGGAAAATTGGGTTCAGACGTTAAGCCTGAAAGACTCCGGTAAGTGAAGATGAACTGATCTCCTTTATAATAGCTCTACATGTGTTTACTCGTCTTGTCTTAATTCTTGGAACCTCCACCATTTCTTCGAACTCTTATTCCCTTTTCTCTCTGCCAAACATACATCGGTATCAACTACTCTCAACCTCTACATACCCCTGTCGATGACCATTGTTCGACGACAAAGTTCAAAATTTGGGTGCGAAGCTTTACCAGCTTGACTTTCACAATCATGATCGACTGGAATGATACCGCCAATGAGCGCCGGCTACTCCTCGTCCTGCTCAACCACGAGCACCGAGGCAACTGGGACGAGATTGCGAAGGTACTTGGCCCAGACTACACCGCTCACGGCTGTCGGTAGGTCTTGCATTCTTCTAATCCGGTGCGACTATGCTGTTGGAATTCGACCACATCCCGTTCATTCAGGCAGTAGAGACCTAAAAGCCCACATGCACATGCTAAACTGATGCTGTGAAGGAGACGTGCTTAGACGACAAGCAGCAGTCGGCACTGCAAAGCGGTATACAACTTTGCAGAAGAGTGGAAGTTCGAGTATCAAGAACTCTGGACCCATTCTTTCGCAGTCTCGACTTTGGAGTCTATTCACCCTGCATTTTACTCCCTAAATTCAATTTCACCACTCTCACTGTCACTTTAAAGTCACTTCGCCACTCTCGCGTCTGAAAACCGCCCGTATCTACCACTTTCGTGCCTATTCTTCTTGCCTCTTATCCCCATCTACCTTTCTCCCACGACTCTTCAGCAATAACGAGCGATCAGACTTCTCAGAATACAGCTCTTCACGTCCTCATACCTCTCGTATCTATCTGCTTTACTCATCGACGACATAAAATGCCTTTCAGATGGACACCCGATGAATGTCAAAAATTAGTCTGGCACATTCTTGCGAAGTCCGATTTCAAGCCTGGCCCTGAAGTCTTCACCAGCGCGGCTGAGGCTCTCGGTGGCGGTTTGAATGCGAATGCATGCAGGTTTGTTATTGTCAATATTTCGTGATAAGCTCGTTTCTGTCATCTCATTGTTGGTGACTACTAGAGTCATTTGGGACAACAACCGATACGCCCCTTTACGATAACAACTCTCCTATTGACGCTTTGCCTGCACTTCAATTTGAGTCATGACTAACATTTCTCTGCTACAGTCAAAAATTCTACAAGCTAAAGCGAGAGTCCGAAACTCTGCTCGCCGAAGGCAGCAATTGTATTGCGTCTCCTTCAACGCCAACGTCAACCAAGAAACCAAGCGTTACTCCAAAGACAGGCGCTAGTAAAGGTCGCAAACGGAGGACTGTGAATGATGCTGAAGGTAACGACGACGCTGAAGAGATAAAATCTCCAAGCAAAAAACCTCGCACAACCAAGAAAGACAAGGAGTCGAAGCAGGAAGCTGAAGGGGAAGGTGATACTGCCAAGGACGCTAGGGTCGAGAAGATTGAAGGCAACGATGATGAAGACTGACCGGATTTCAAGGTATGTATCCTTTCCTATCCCATTGTTCTGATAGCTACAACGACTAACAGCCAGCTAGATCCACAGAAGTTGGTAACAAGCGATCGGTGATAGTCCTTTCAACGCACGACCAGGTTCTCATACCCGAAAAGGATTATTCTTATGGTTGTATGACTTGACATGGACACGGACAATACAATTGACACCACTAACTCCTTGTCCTTGGTGGTTGTCTGCACAAATTAGCTGGAACTTGAGCTACATCAGCATTCACAGACGTCCATTGGTTGATACTACACGCTAATCGTTCATACTGGGAAGGGAAATAACATACGGGTTATACACTCGAGCATGATACTCTCGAAAGTGCAAGCTGCAATAGCTGCGGCAAAAGGTCCTCGCTGGTGTTGTAAGGCAGTGCTTCAAACTAAATGCTGAGATACCAAATATCATAACCTTCAATCCACGACTTCCCCAATCGCCTTCTTAAATGCCGCCACCAGCGCCTGCCACCGCGTCTCATCCTTCCCAGCAAATGCTTTCACCTTCCTCACGGCCTCCCAATCCTCCCTCATATGTCCCTGATCTTTTGTACCATTCAACACCACTGTGTTGCCTAACCCCAGCACAAGAACATACAGTGCATCAGCAGGCCCAATCTGCAATTTCTCTGCTACTTCTCGCACAACACCACCCTTCAACAACCTGGGATTCGCCGTTAGTGTCCAGAAGCTCTGATAGACGATTCCGTTCTCTGCGCAGAATTTTCGAAGCGCTATATCGTACTTCGTGTCTGCATAAAATCTGTTCTGCACAACAGAGGGTTTGATGTTTGCGCGCTCATAAAGTTCCATAAGCGTGTAAAGATTCGTATTAGAAATGCCTAAGTGGCGAATTTGATCGGGTACGTAGTGTTCAAGGGCCTGCCAGACCTCAAGCGTTTCATTCATACTCGGCATTGGTGAGTGTAAGACCAGCGTGTCAAGGTATGGTGCTTCGCCATCCACCACAGTGAAATTCTTTAGGGAAGTTGCTACGGACTGTTGCACCTGCTCAGCCAGGCTTGCTTGCGGATCGTATGGGAGATTGTTAGGGTCCTGGCCGTAAATGGAGGTGAATTTAGTTTGGATATACAGATCGGAGCGTTTCATGTTCGAGGCATTCGAAGCAAGGTGCTTCCGAACGCCTTCACCAACGAGATCTTCCCGATAATGCCGGGGTTGACATGCGGTGTCGATGGCTGTGAAGCCATTTTGGAGCGCTTGGTAAACAAGAGAGACTGTTAGGTCCTTTTTCCAGGCCGTGCCATATAAGAACGGTGGGAGAAAGGTTTTGGAGGTACCCGAGAGTGGTAGATGAGCGAAGAGCGAAGAGGGGGCCATGGGTTTGCTTGTAGGGTATTGATTATAGTTGATAGTTAAGATCTTTGTTAAACTTAGTTCGAGTTGTGGCAAGTCTTACTTCACTTTGGCACGGAAGAGAGTCACAAAGTTATTTGCAGGTAAAAATTCTTGTCGTAGGTATTGTCGTGCTGCTGAGCTAAAGTATGCCTGCTGTAGACGTGCTGCCACTTGTTGGAGATCTTGAAAGTCTAGCTAGTAAACATTGCTTTCATATTAGCAAGACATAAAGTCAGATGCTGAGCGTATGAATTCACTTCTTGGACGCGCTGGCGAGGAGTTCAACGAGTATATCAACGAGTGGTTACGCGTAACACAACGATCGTATTCTGAATAGAATTGGGCCCAAACTGGCTAACGACATCATATAACTAGCATTTGGTCTAGACACGGAACATCAACATCATCAGTAACGCATATGGTACCCTCATCAGAACCCGAATGTTTGTTGCTTACGGGCTATTGCTGCGTAGTATTCTGCACGTTCAAGCATATAATTTATGAGCACGAAACCCTTCGTATAGCGTGTGAAGTCAAGTCAATCGTCCAAACTGTCTTGGCCTCCGAGCGGAAAGTGGATCAGAGAATATCAGATTTGATTCAGCTAATGCATGTGGCCTCTGCATGTCGGCGTGATGAATCTGCATCATTGGCACACAATTGGTCGACTATTGAACGCCTTTGTGCACGAACTCTGATATCCTGCATTTGCTTCCACAACAGCTTCTTTGGGCGGAGCTTGGCAGCTTTTCAGAAGCTGCATTTGTGTTCGGCATGATTCGAGTAGGAGAGCTTTACAGATGTGCTGTAGCAAGTTGTGGAGGCACTAGCTTGGATCTTTCTGACAAGACCCGACCAGCCTGAGCTATGGCAACGTAAGCATGGCCGGGGAGCACCCTGGTTACGCATATTCATGACAGCCACTCGGTTGGAATCTGCCACAGGCGGGTCCGCTCGAGTTCTGTAAATTTCTAGATTTAGAAGTACTGACTGCTTCTGTTCGATTGCATACCCTATCTCACATACCGACCATGTCTCAAATCTGCTTTTGTAGCTGGGAAAGCAGTTACTGCTGCTCTAGTAAGAAACAAACTCCAACGCGTAAACGTTGTGGGATGGGATGGGATGGGATCATCCGGCCGGGCAGTGGAGTTGGCACTGATCGGCTTCGAAACTCAAACTAATAGGGGGAACCATGTTCACGGGTTAAGCTTGAGCTTGAATTCTTATGGAGAATGAAGCTAAATGGAGCAGATGAAATTAGGTGTGGCTCAAAGCAAGAGACAACACAGGCAAGCAAGGAAAGAGACGGGTCATGCGTTACAGAACAATTCCTGGCTGTCATCAAGATTATGCAGATTGAGGCGTGCAAAGCATGATGGTGGTTGCAGGACTGCAGCAATGACCTGGATGAATTGACAGGTGACAGGAGGATCTTGAAGACACGAGTCATCTCAACTAGGCATGAAAGGACTCCTCGCCTCTTGCCATGCAACGCTGCTCGTTGCCTAGGCTTCGAAACAGCATTTGATTGACCCTGGTTATTGAGTCCTTTGCTCATCCCAGTCAAGGCTGTTTCTCTAAGCAATCAGGCGCACGAGATTGGTTGGTCTCGGAGAGAGATGTGGCGTACTTTGGAAGGGTGGAGGGGTACCTAAGGTGTAGCGCACAGCGCAGTTTCTGGAAATGGGCGTGCCCCAAGTTGATCACTTAGTGGGCACTCGTGCCTAGAGGACCTTTCTCCTGGGCTAAACGAGTTAGCTTCCCGCGCTATCTTCCATTTTGCAATCTCTGCTTCTTACCTTTGATGTGCTTCGTGATACCCATCTGCCATCCACCACTCTTAATATTCCTCAAGCCGAATTTTGCTTAGCAGCATTACTCCTATCACGACCTCAAATGAGCATGCTCCTTTAACGACCTGATACTTCTATGACTGTTCGACGCGACCCTGTTAATGACCATTCGTGAATTGTTGCCATGAAATTTTTTCCACTCCTTGCATACGACACTGTCTGAACCTCAACCTTCAGTCAAACCTCGCAAACCTCAGACTGTCACTCTTGACACGTCCTTCACCACGATATTCCCTTTGGACGACAGACGCGAACAGAGGGATTTTGCAGACCCGGTGCAGGGATCCGAGTGGCACGAGGTATCTGAGCGCGACTACCACCAAAACTCTTTGCGATCGAATCTATTTGCCCCTGGTGCCCGGCCAACGCATCACAATCAGCTGCCTTGACCCGATCAACATCAACTGATTTTTAATATACAGTCGGCGCCCTACAGATCAATAGGGGTCAGGAAGATAAATCGTCAAACATGGCCACGTTCTCCAACATGAACGATGGATTCTACGACGACCCTACCTCACGATCGCCTCGAGCTTACCGCAACCAACAACTGCCTGTGAACCGAGCGAACAATAGACATATGGACAGCGCATACGGCACCATGCAGGGAGCCATGTTTGCAAATAATAATTCTTTCGCCAACAATCATACCGGTCAAGGTCACAGGTTCAGCAGTGGTCCTTACACTCCTCCCATGCAGAATGGTATGCAGAATGGACCGGTCGGCAACATCCAGTTCGCCTTCGATTCCAGCGCTGCGCAAACATGGAACGCTGGTTCAAGTGGTCTGCCAAGCTTTGGCAACGGCATGCTCCAAGATCCATCACGAAGTGTCAGACCTAGCCGTGGCCGAGCTGGTATATCAAATGTACGTTCTTTCTTTGATCGCGGGAGGGTTCGTTGCTAACTTCGGACTAGTTGTGGGATGATACATCCTACCCTCAACAGCCGACATCTCAGCTCGGACGGCAGCCTTCACTCACTGGCCGACAAGAACATCCGGACGACGATGAACTGATTCCGACCGCAATTGTCATCAAAAATATCCCGTTCGCCGTCAAGAAGGAACAGTTGGTTGAGCTCATGGTCAACATGAACCTGCCTTTACCGTATGCTTTTAACTACCATTTCGACAATGGCGTTTTCCGAGGACTTGCCTTTGCGAACTTCACTAGCCCTAATGAGACCGAGCAAGTCATCCAGGCCCTCAATCACATGGAGCTCAGTGGACGAAAACTTCGCGTTGAATACAAGAAAATGTTACCGCTCGCAGAGAGAGAGAGGATTGAGCGTGAAAAGAGGGAGCGTCGAGGTCAATTGGAGGAGCAGCACAGACCCATGCCCCAAAATCAGCTTCACAGCCAGATCTCTTTGTCGACTCTTTCACAAGCACGGAATACTCCCTCGCCTCTGTCCCATCGTCAACCGAGCAGGCCTACCGCTGACGTTGATATGAATGACCCGACCACCCTGGAATACTACACCCAGCTGACCATATTCAAGAATGCTAATGAGCCAGAGACTCTGATCTTCCCTCAAGATCTTCTCCCTGAGCATAGGCGCATTATTCACACCCTAGCTCACCACATGGGTCTGTTGCACACCTCTCACGGTGCTGGGGAACAACGACAGGTTCACGTCCAAAGGCCGGCTCCTGGCTCAAACATTAGCCCACCTAATCCAAGTGTTCACGCTCGCCAGGGTTTGGTCAGAACTTCGACCACCGACTACGGTGAGGGACGACCATATGATGGACCCAATTACGCTCAGCTACGTGGGCAAGCATCCGTGGGACTCCTTGATGTTAGCGACAACTTCAACAGGCAAGACAGCAGCAATCTTCGTAATGCGAAGTCTTTCGCTGATTTGCGCTCCTGGAGTCCTTCGCCTGCCCCATCGTCGGCCAGCTTCCCTGCGGCCCTCCAGACGAACGGAGCGCGTCTTCAAGCCATGGGAGATACTGCTGGATCCAACACGCCTACTCTGACTCCTGTGGCCTCCAACCCAGCGTTGGGCGGTGGTCGAGACGAACCGTTTCTGATTTCTGGTTTCAACAGTATGTCTTTTAGCAATGGTCCCAACAGCCAGACTAGCCCCAGGCGACAGCGTAGCAATTTCTTCAACAGCACTTCCACCTGGGAAGACCAACCGTCGTATCAAGCTACTGCACCTATCGGTAGCAAGCGAACAGTGAGTATTGGCGCAGACAATACAGCACCTATGCGTCAATCACGCGGACCAAGCTCGAATGGTGCAATGGGCTTTCGGCGCCACAATGGACGTGGCAGTGATGAAATGAGAACGGCCTCATCAGCAATTGCTGAATGAACAATTTTGAACAGATACCCCTCTGCAAGCTGAGGTGCTCACCACCCTCGCTTTTGACGAGAACAACGATCTGATGAAGAGACGAAATGACCATCCTACCTGGACAGCCAGAAAAAGTTAGACGCATAAGGCAGCCTCACGACTGCACATATGATAGGACAAGTTAGAAACGGTTTGATGAAACTTGATACGAACAAGAAGCCATGACTTGTGACAATACTAGGCAACCCCTTTTACGAACAACGAACGCATCTGCAACCTTGGGAGGTGATACCAATTTTGCGACTGTCGCAACTGTCATACACATTTGTGGAAAAGGCCACAGTGTAGACATCAGTTACTGAATTTCACGACTAAGAATGGGAACAAGACGTAATATTCATGTTTTGAGGAGAATGTGGTGGATGATGGGATACCTGCGAGGTCAAGCAGAACTAGTGATTGATGCATGGAAGGGCGTTCTAATGATGAGGAATTTATTCCATTGCTACATAATATCAGATGTTCATGTATCGTAATAGTGAGAGATATGTTGGTGGATAGAAATCAGTATTTTATCGTATCTACATCTTGTGTTTTTAGGTGGTAGGAGTGTCCTTGTTGTAGCTATTGCGCACCGAAATTAGGCGTGGCTTGTTTACATCGAAACGCTGCTTTGCGTCGAAAGTGGTTAGACCGAGACCTATCGAGATCATGTGATCATATTGCATCCCCTCAGCACTAATTCCATCGATCTTGATCTGTGTTACTGTTTGGAAGGGAGAAGAGGAACAGTTTTGGCTGCTGCGCAGCTGTTTGCCTCAGAGTCGTATGGCTCAATCCATGACCGATTGTTTTGCAATGATGTTGCCTCGAGGGCAGCCCTGTCGGTGTGCAGGGGCCTTCCTGTGCAGTGGCATTCCAAAGCACTAATAGCCTTCAAGACGAATTTGATGGCAGAGCATTTTTCATCAACCACGAAGTCCCAATTCATGCAGTATACAAGGAACCACTAGAGAAGCCTGTCAACACCATTCCTACGACTTGAGAGGATTGATCACATGATAGGAAAGCACATCCCATCCCTCAGCAGTTCCCTCGAAGGAGCAAATTGGCGATTAGGCAAGTGCCAAGCAAGGCCGCCACTAAACATGTCATAATGAAAGCAAACGCGCATCCACCCGTCTTCAACTCTTATCTTCTTATCCATCAGCATTCCACGCGTCGCATACACTCACGCATACACAGACATCAAAGTCGCGTCGCATCTACCTCATCTACCACGAACTTTTCTCTCCAGTCTCGTCGACGTAATGGCAGGCGGCAAAGGCAAGAGCATTGGCGGAAAGGCCTCCGGTGCGAAGGATTCTGGCACGAAGACACAGAAGTCCCACAGCGCGAAGGCTGGTTTGCAGGTGAGTTGTGAGAAGAAAAGACGGCATGGAACTTGAGTTGAGGTTGAGCGCATTGAGCATAGCGACTGCGCATGCGCCGTGACGCGTCGAAGGCGACATCTTTCATGCTCGACTCAAGAGAATGCGGCAGGCAGAACGTGTGTATAGGAGCTACGCGCATGCCGCCACTGTTCGCTCGCTGTCTCTTAAGCAGTCCAAGCATTGATTACATGTGCTGACGCGTTCTGGTGCAGTTCCCGTGTGGCCGGGTCAAGCGATTCCTTAAGAATAACACCCAAAACAAGATGCGAGTGGGAGCCAAAGGTACGTGCCCTCATTTCCATCCCCATTTCAACCCATCTCACTTGCGCCGATCTCTTTCTCAGTCAAATGCTAACGCGTATGTGCTCATACAGCTGCCGTATATGTAACAGCAGTTCTTGAATACCTCACCGCAGAAGTTCTCGAACTTGCCGGCAACGCCGCCAAGGATTTGAAAGTCAAGCGTATCACACCCCGCCACCTGCAACTAGCCATTCGAGGTGATGAAGAGCTGGACACGCTCATCCGTGCCACAATCGCGTTTGGTGGTGTACTGCCACACATCAACAGAGCATTGTTGCTGAAGGTGGAGCAGAAGAAGAAGAAGGGCGCTGAAGCATAAAGCCGACAATCCGAACTGCATAGGATAGGCAGGGATCGAGCAGAGCAAGCTTATTTATGACTATGAGGGCATGGTTACAAACATGCCACATTTGTTCGCCTTTACTCTTCATCCATCTTCACCAAATCAATCCATGCAGAAGACAATTGGGAGGCACTTCTCTTATGGCACAAGGAGGCGCATGGAGTGTATTTTTGACGGTATGGATTGAAGCAATGCATGATGAATGGAAGAAGTCCCTTTTCAGTCTCTTTACCTTGCCTTCCTTCGAACATTTGATCCATCGTTCCTTCCATGCGGCGCTCTCATAACGTGAACGTACCTTCTTATCTTCTCCCCCGCCAAAAAGCGCCTGTCATTGCCATCCCGCAGCCGCCCGGCTACACTCAGTGGTGTTTTCTATTGGCATTACTCTGACAATCGTACCTCCACTACTCTAGTGCAAGGAGCGCTCGCGGTCTAATGCCAGGCAGAGGCCCAGGCAACAGCCCGTTCACTCAGACTGTCCCACCAATACGTGCTCCACTCAACCTTGTCCACCTGCATACTGGCAAGAACTAACTTACTTTCGAAGCATCCTGTAGTCATCAGAAGTCTGAACCTGGAGGTTTCAGCAGGCCGCTAGTGAGGATATGGGTGTTGGTCTGCTTTTGGAGGAACAGGGGAGGGGCGAAAGGTGGTATGGAGAGGCGGCGGTCAGCAGGGTTGCGGTGGGAAAATAATGGTTAGTAGATCATCTTTGCTTATGGCATGAACGGCACTGTGGTAAAGCTTTCAATCGTCCTTGTTTCCTCATTCGTTGATAGAACTTGCGGTTCTGTTAGCTTGATGGATTGAAGTGATCTGAGGCGAAGGGAGAGCGTTAGTATAATTATAGATTTCGGGGTCGGAATGTGTAGTTCCATGATATTCCATTGATCGTTGCACTGCATCGACTCGTACGGTTCGGTGAGACAATGCTGAAAACATAGGATCTGTAATAGTGTCGAGTAATTTAGCATTCGTCCATTGACCATTTGGATGATCAGTCCTCTATCGAGCTATCCGCTTACTTGACGCCTTTCTTGATGAGCCTTTGAGCCTCTTCCCTCCCAACACCAAACGAAGAAACCAAATACCTGACACATCCTTCTTCCAAAACGCCCCGTCGCATCTTTTCAAATTGCGCATATGTGCTCCTGAGCACTTCTCGCCGCCGCGCCTCATCTACTCTTTTGATCTTGAGCTTGAAGATCCCGCTGACGGGTCGATGATCGCTGTAAGTCACGCCCTCGTGACGTATGTATTCTAACTGCTTCACACGGCCTGCAGTTGAGCGATACAGAAGTCGGTCGCACCATGCTGGGCTGCGCTTCTTGTCAGATGAGTCATAGACATCTTTGCCGACATCGTATTTGTATGTTGGCGGAAATGTGATCGGGAGCTCTGTGAAAGGCGCAAGGCGGAAGCCCGCGACACGGCGGCGTGAAAGATTGATTTGGTCTCGCTCAAGGAGCTTGGCGAGGTCGCCGTTGTTGATGTGCTTTATGACTAGATCACGTGGCATGGCATCGATGCGGTAGTTTAGGTCGCCATTCAAGATGCAGATTTCGTGGTCGAGAATTTGCGCGCCATCACCGCCGCCGACGAAGAGGCTGGTCCGCACATCCAGGTCTTGTTCGGCTGGAAGTGATTCGGATTCGAGGATGGCTGCGACATCGTTGTTGCGGTGGGAAGTTTGCGTTTGCCCGGCCGCGAGATGGCAGTTGATGAAGCAGAGCGATGAAGAATCGATGACGAAGCGGGCAAGGAGAGCGCCTTTGTTACCATAGTGGCCGCCCATGCCGCATTTGACGTATGTCATGGCATGGTTGGAAATGTTCGGCTTCTCGGTGGTGCGAACGAATATGCAGGAGAAGAGGCCAATTAGCGATGATGTGTGAAGCTCTGTATAGTGGTGTTGTGGTATATACTTGGCTATAGAGCGGGCAAGGTAGTCACGCCATTCGCGATAGACTTTGGACTGGTGTTGTTGATCAGGAGCGGTTCTGTTCTCCTTTTTCTTGCCAAAACCGAGGATTGATTTTGCTGTGACTTTGCGGTCTTCAAGGTCAACGACTTCTTGGAAGCCAAAGACGAGGATTTCTGGGGGTTCTGGCTCATGAGCGTGAATAGAATCTGCAACGAAGTCGGTCCGGAGTAGCAGGGGTGAAGTTGCACCACAATTCCAAGTGGTCACAGCTGCTCGAAGTTCCCGGAAGGTGCAATAATCAGCGTCTTTTTCATTCATCGTGGTTTCAATCCAGTCGTCCTCTAGCATACCATCCCACAATTTCACAAATTGATCGTGACCAGTGGTTGCAACTTGCAGGCGCCCTGATGTCCAGACGCTGCTAGGATCGAGCAGGATCCCTGTCACTGGTCCTGCATGCGCTCTCCAGTCCTTTTTGACCTTCCACGGAGTGGTTGAGGTATCATAAACATAAACTTTCCCAGTCTTGTATACAGCCCATAGCTTGTCCCCAACGATCGTCATGGCATTAATCTTGTAGTCACTAACTTTGACAATGCCCACACACTGATAATCATTCAATGTGTAGACCGTAACCTTTCCATCCGTATGGCCAACGTAGACTCGACCATCAGCCTCTGAATATGCGCCACAGGTGACGTCGCCAGCAGTTGGCGTTAGCGGAGTTTTGAGTACGTTGAACGAAGACTCTTGACCTGGTCGATAAACTCGAATTTCTTTGCCGGAAGCTGCCCACAGAGTATCTTTCACAATCATTGCATAGGTAGGTGCTTTCGCCAATTTGTGAGAGATATGAGTATATTTCAAATTGGGAGAGCCTGCCTCGTCAGCCGGCCAGACGAACAGTTTTCCTTCCTCATCTAGAGTCCATAGATCTCTTTGGTGACGGAATATACGCATAATCTCCCGCTTGTTGTGTGCTGAGCTTTGAGCCACTGTGACATGAGTTTCAAGATCAATCTCCTGCAAATCCCCAAGATTATTGCCAATCCACAGTCTCTTGCCTTCGGCATCGATACTGGCTCCAGGTTTGAACATTACTGCTGTAGTCTTTACCGTCTCACCGTGGTTTAGGTCAAGTAGCTCGTCGCCAGTTTCAAGATCAAAGATTCTGGTATGATAACTCGCTGTGCACAGCATACGACCGCGTATGTCAAATGCTTTTCCGTCTGTCTTGCTGTATATTTGCCACCGAGTAGGGTTGGAAATTGGCGGTCTTCTGTTTGTATGTGTTGCGTCTGGATAATCATGCCGCAACGTAGTCGGCTCCGGTTGTGGTTCCTCTACGTCGTCAGAGTCGTCACTTCGCTGTAGGCTTACATCGAAGGAACGTCTTCTGGACAATGTCGGTGTTGGTACGTTTAGATACTCATGTTTGCGAAAATCTTCATCGTTGAAGGTGCCTCGCTTAGGTGGGGGCGGAAAGGTGGTGTCTGAAGTAATTGAAATGTTATGTCGCAATATGTCCTCCGATTTTCTTGCGGGTGGGCTAACGGCATTTGAGCCAGGTATGCGAGGAGCTGGTCGCGCAATGCTGGGCACGTACGTCGGGCGCTTCGACTCTTCGGTTGGACGAGGAGGTGGAATTTTAAGTGTTGTTCTCTGCGGAAGATCTGGGCGTGTTTGATCCAAAGGTGTGCTAGGTACGCTCCCGAAACCTAGTTGCCGTGCATCTCTAACAGGCGTCGATTTGATTAGAATTTCGGCTCGTGGTGAAGATGGAAGTTGAGGTTGCAGATGGGGTGGCTGCCGCGCTACGGGGCTGTTTGTGCTGAAACCGAGATCACGCACGTCTTTGGCTGGAGCAATTGACAACGGCACAATTCTTGTGGGTGTAGGCATCGGTTTGACTTCTTTCGCAGGCTGTGATACAGCCTGAGTGGATAAAAAGCCCATTTGCCTGGGATCTCTCCTTTCAAAATTTGCCCGAGGTGAATTGAAGCCCATGAAACGGGGATCATTTGGACGAAGCGCATTGCTCGTTGTACCACTTGCCGCAGTGAAACCTTTCTCAGCACTAGCAGTCTGGACATCTGTGGAAGGCTTAACCATTGGTGGCTCGTCGATTTCGCGAGAAGGTGACGGGTCATCATCGCTGCTGGGAGGAGTGCTAAAAGGCGAAATCCGTCGCTCGCTCAGAAAGGCTAGAGGCTTGGTTGCTAGATTTAGGTTGGGAGGATTTGAGACAGCAATTATATTGTGTGGTTTCGCTGGAATCTTGGGCTTGTCAGCTCGGTTGATAGGAGGAGGAACTGGTGACTTCGGCCTTGTCGTATTAACGGGTCGTAACTCGCCTCCGGATTCGGCTGGCTCCGCTGGGCTCGTATCAGATCTTTCGGGTGCCGGAGTAGATGCTCGTGTTGATGATCTGCCTGTATGTTGAGCCACCAAATCGCGGACCTTGCCAAAAGCCGTAGCATCAGTTCTTTCAGGTGACCGTGATGAATTACGGCCGAAGAACGAGCGAGGCGGAGATTTGGGGGATTCCACTTGCACAGCGGGCGTCAATTGAGGGGATGACCCTATCAACATCGACAAAGGCCGCTTGTGGTTCGAGCGAGTGGGGGATTCTGAGCCTCTAATTGCAACACCAGGCGTTTGAGGGCCAATCTGGACCTCTGGTTTTTGGGAAGCCCATGGCGAGACTGGTCGAGGAAGATCAAGTGACGCTCGTGTCAGACTTGGTTGCTTGGTTGGCTCTATAGGCTTGAGGGTCGAGCCGCTAGGTTTAAGGATATTCCCTGGTGTTCCACCGACATTCTGTCCTTGCCAGCTCTCAAATTTTGCTCTCAAGGAGGAAACAGGCTTAATAGAGGCTGCATCTGGACCGTGGTCTCCGTCTTTTTCCATGCTGGTATTGCATGCTTGTGAAGGATGTTTCTTAAATTATCACGAGTCCGGTAGCACATCAGAATGTGGCAGGCGTCTTCCGCAGTGTGTGGAACAAAGGATTCGTCATCCGCGAATGATAACCAGAAGTTTGGGCTGCAGGAGCAAGTGGTGATTTCGTTGGTAGGCCTCGCAGGCTGGCACACCCCTCAAAACCGAAGAAGGAAACGTGTCGTTTGCCTTTCGTGATTGCCTAAAAGTTGCACTGCCGCATTGAACGTCGGCCGCAGTCTACCGCGTCGTAAGGCTCCGCCGAGCCCCTCCTCCGCTTTTTGGGAGCCTCGTTCTTTCCGCCAACTGCTTCAGTATTAGATCCGACCTAAGGCACTTACATATAGATTACGAGAGCGACTACAATATTGACGAGAGGCACACCCTTGCAAAATGTGGTAAGTGGTGACATACCGCCGCCTGTTGAGTTCTTTTTTGACCTTTACAGCAAACACATCTTAAACGCACAAGTGTCAATTCGGTCTCCATGCTGGATGCATATACCTGATGCGTACGCTTGTCTTTTGCTAATACAATGAACAGGTCGAAAATGGTTCGATTGTGCAGAATGCCACGCTGAGCAGGAGAACCATACACTCCTACGTGCCACGGAAATGACCTTCGTGTGCAAAAAATGCAAGAAAGCGTTTCGCAAGAATATGGAAGAATTTGACGAGAGGTCGTTGAATACCTAAGGGCATCGAGCTTTTCTGACCATGAGCAGTGATGAGTACTGCCCGAACTGTGATAACCATTTCGTGCTCAATGCGAAGACGCCACAAGCCGCGCTCAAAGTCGAGAGTGAGGACACACGAATCGATGCTCGGTACGTTGACTCTTGCTTGAGAAATGGTTCAGGTAGTGCTAACATGTGCAGCATGATCAAGGATGATCGGGTAAAACAGAAGGAGTACATGTCGATATTCGACGTCGAAGAGTCCGCGGATCGTTTAGGGTAATGCTTCTCATGAAGTGACAGATAGGGTTCTGGAGAACCTTAACAGAATGACGGATCTACCTATCCTTGTAACCTGGTCATCACGGTCTCTAAACGACAATGGCTAGGCCTGGGATTTGCCGGCAAAAGAATTGAGACAAAAGGAGTGTCAGATCGACGTCAGCCACCGATCCAATGAGTAGCACCAATACTTGTAGCAATGCGCTCAACAGCGCACCTTGTGTGCTGTGTACTGAGATGTGCGGAACCTGGCAAAAAGGAATTCTTGGTATAGCAATCGGTTGGAGAGTAGGCGCTTGTTTCTGCAACGGTGAGCTGAGGCCTTGAAAGAAATGGACATGGGTGTTGCGTCCTAGGCTCTAGAATTACAAGGAAAGTCAAAAACTACTCTCGAGGGTCACTCTGAAGGCCCAAATTCGAAGCTTTTACGAGAACGCTTGTACCGACAACAACACACTAAGACCGCCTACGAAAGAGCATAAGTCGCCAAAGATTGACCAAATCTTGCACACCACGTCTAACATCAAGATGCGTTCGGGCCTTCTGAAGGAAGCTCAGAACAATTTAAACCATGGAAAGAAATATTGAGAATCGTGAAACTGGCCGGTAGGATGCCAAGATGTGAACAGTATTAGGGCCAGACATAGCGAGTCGTTTGAAGACATGGTGGCCATGGATCGCTTGGTTTTGTGGTTGTTGCAATGATCATTGATCCGCCAATTGTGTGAGGTGCAACACCCGCTTCATGTGCACCGTTCGACAGGCAGCATCAAAGGCTGGCGGCAAAGTCAGGAGCAGAGGACGTGACTTATGAGAGAGGAAGCTATTCCATTACTCACCACTGACTCATTTCGATGACATCCCGTCTATCTGCTCGCCTTCACTCACCGTCATCATATGCTTCATCCTGCTTGGTGCTTATACTAGCACTTGTTCTTATATTCTTTGATTTAATAGCAGATTGAGTTATCAGGAAATAAATTCACAAAAGTGTCGGATTTGTGGCAAGGGTAGTCAAGTTCTACTCCTCTGGGCGTATTCATGGACATGCCGGTTAACAAGTTCGTCCAAGTATTCATTCTCCACAGATAACATACCTAAATCTCCACCTCACTCCGCTCCACCCCTAGTCCTATCGCCGCCCACTTACATCACCAGCGCCGATCGCCTTCCGCACCTGGTCCACTTGTCTAGAGAAAGAAGTGGTTACCAAACTATGACTCCTCGGGTTGAAGTGTATTGGCACATGAGGAGTAAGAGGTCAGGGGTATCTACCTAGATCGATGTTCTCTTGTCACTCGGAGGACACTCGTCGGTGAATGGTGTATCTCGAGCTTGCCCCAACCAGCTGAATAATCCTAGAGGCTGCGGAAAGTTAGGCCTTTTTGACCGGACCATCTCAGCGAAGATGCCATTCCGAGCAGCAATCTTCAGTGCATAAAACCTCATTGATACAGAGCTAGGAAACCAAAACCAGTTTTGTACCTCTACTATTGCACAGCCTCACATCAGTGACTCTGATGGTTCCTGGCTGGTGGTTGATCTCACTGGTCATTTGTGACATAGTCTTATTAGTTGTATAAAAGCTTGTGCACCCAAGCCTGGGTTCTCTTTGCTGCCATTGTTACCCATACAAGGAAGTTCGGAGTAATGAGTGCACGTCCAGTGATGAGACGGTAGTAAACGAATTGGATGTTCAGTTCAGTCTTTGTCCCCAGTGCATTCACGCTTGAGTCCGTAAATTTGAAGTGCTAAATGACACAGCATCTGCATTCGCAACTTCTTAATGTGCTTCGACCAGAATGTAGCACGTATTGAGCCACGGACGTCCGTCCAAAGGACTAGAAGCCCGTGTTAACTAACACTGTTAGTAGCCAGATCGGGGAAGAAACCTTGGTTTGAGTGACATTGGTTATCGATCATAATCACTCATATTCGCCCACGACATCCTCCCGAGTGCTTAACTAAGCATGGAAAAGTTGTCTCGTACCTACAGCTCATACGCCTAACGCTCATGCAGCAAAACCCATCGTCTAGTGGACGCCCAAGAGAGCATACGCCTAAATGCCGGTTGAGCCTTCTTCCTCCGTAGCAGGCCGCGTTGGTAACGAAGATGTGCCACTAGGTGCACCCCGCGCACCAGGTTTCTTCTTCGCTTGCTCTTCCTGCTTCTCTGCTTCAATCGTCTTGACGTATGTTTCAATCTGATCAGCAGGCAACATCTCTATCGTCTTCCCTGGCGCCATTATAGCTATTTCAATGTTTTTTGCTCCTGTTTGTACGACCTCCAGCAGTGACTTCACAGTGAGTGCAATGGTGGCTTCTCGATCCATGTCGTCCTTGTGGTTTCGCTCGAGGAATTCTCTGACTGTCTTGCTCGAACGTCCGATAGCATTTGCTTTCCTGTTGCAACATATAAGCTTGGCCTAGAAGCGAGTCCATGATGTCTTACCATGCAGAATAGATGCCAGATGGTTCTGTTTGGTACAGTTTCGGCTCGTTGTCGCCCTTGTCGAAGCCTATGATCAAAGTACTGATACCGAAAGGTCGAACACCACCACTCTGGGTATATCTCTGCTGTACCCCAGCGACGTACTTTGTGATGTACTCAATGGTGACTGGATCTTCGACCGTCAACCGATGGGACTGTGCTTCAAGTCGTGCTTTGTCAATAAGAATTCTGGCGTCTGCGTTCAACCCTGCGAAAGCAAGGCAAACGTGCGTATCAATAAGGCCAATCTTTGACGGCGTGATTCTCGTATCTTGTAGCTTCATTGCTGATCTCTTCTCACAGCCCAGAACAACTATGTCTTTGCCTTTTACTCCCACAGCGCAGGTACCCCGTTTGACGGCCTCCAGAGCATATTCCACCTGGAAAACGTGTCCATCAGGGCTGAACACTAGAAGAGCCTGTCAGTTGCCATTCGGGTTTGTGGAGAGGACGCCATCTACCAGAAAGTGCCCGATCGTAGCCAGAAGCCATATTTCAATGTCAGTGGAACAAAAGTGCTCAGATGGTGGTTGTATCGGAATGCTAGAGGTGTCGGTGGTTGAGAAGAAAGTCTCAAGGTCGCTACGTCTGCGCTAAGGTAGTTGCAACGAGTTGCATCCTGGAGGCACGCCCGCCGCGTTTACGATGTGGTGCCTTTGGCAAGGCTGAATCGCGACTGGTTGCAAGGCTCCGTATCTTTCAAGCACTCCGATTCGCCTATGCTTACCTATAGCCCTCCTCCTCCACTGCTACCCCAGTACACACTCTATTTGTGCTCGAGCATTCACGTTGTTGCCCTCGATGAGTCCGCTCGCAAATATGTCAGGGCCTCTTCCAGCCGTGCGGGCGTGTGCCCGTTCCTACCGTATTATCTCGAGACCCGTCGCACGCTCATTTACATCAACAGCTTCGGCTGCACGACAAGGACCTGGTGCTGGAGAGAACTTCGAACAAGCAAACGACCCGACCCCACGCAAGCTCACACCCAACGTTTCGAAGACAAATGAGACGCCTGTGGATTCATATGGGGTTGGCGACAAGCCACTGCAAGAGTTGGTACCAGACGCGGAGAAGAGGAGAGTAATGCAAGCTCCGAACCGAAAGGATGTATGGTCACGAAGTCAAATGCCCCGGGACCTAGGAATGTCAGGACCAAGATTCGAACAAACAATCATGGAAGCACAGGTGAGCAGCGGAGGGCAGTGGCACCAAATGTTAGAAAGCTAATCTCTGCAGCCACGACCGTATGCGGCTATAGAGCTCATTCACAAGCAACCAGTACGATGGGTGAAGGAGAGAATCGTTGCTTGTGACGGCGGTGGAGGAGCCCTCGGCCACCCGAGAATCTTCATCAATGTCGATAAGCCTCAAATCTGCTGGTGCACTTATTGTGGCTTGCCATACGTATGTCGTGACCAAACATCACATACAACAGACACTAATCTCACTAGGCTCATCTTCACCACAAGAAACTGTTGGAATCCATACCTAAGGAACAGCTGAGCTACCCTCTTGCGCCAACAGACGATCCGGCTCAAGTCACGATGCCGCAATCTCCCACTCAGAAGGGTGAGTTACAGGGCCAATTCCCACGCCTCAAAGGTGAAATTGAGGCCGAAAGTCAGGGAGGAGAAGCATTTTCTCAACGATAGTCATAGATATGCTATACTCAAGGTTCGTCACGGCTCGAGATGGCGTTTAATGTACATATACAGAAGCAGTGCATCCATCACAGCAATCTTCGAGTGACACTCCCCATGGGTAACATCTTCGTCTTTTCAATAACGCAGGCCTATGCGTTTGTCTGAAATTCTACCGATCTTTGAATATCACACACCCAGGCTTCGAGGCTGAAGCAGAGAGCAGGACGAGGCTGTCAGACCGATTGCTCGCTATGACGTCTTACTGCGCTGCGGACATGACCTTTCAACCTTTAAACTGGACAACCAAATGCCTTCTAACTCAATCACACAGAATCAGCACCTATCCACCATCCTCGTTATCCTCTTCGTGGTTGCCCTTTTCCCAGGACTACCACAATTTCTTCTCGCATTCCCGTTCCGCCTGCTTCTCTCACCAATCACCTCAGCGCCAAAAGTCCCTTCCATCGCTTGCCCTGTCGGGTGTGTTCCTAGCGTTCCAAGCATGTCTTGGTTTCAGAAGACATTCACACTTCCACCGAAGTCACGAGGGTCATACCTGATCACAGACGATGTTGTCAAGAATCTTCCCGAGCTAAAGGACTACAAAGTCGGTCTTCTCAACCTCTTCGTACAACACACTTCATGCGCACTGTCGTTAAATGAGAACTGGGATAGCGATGTGCGGGAAGACATGAGCGATGCGTTGGATAGAATAGCGCCAGAAGACAAGAAAGGCACACTATACAGACATTCTGCCGAGGGGCTCGATGATATGCCGGTGGGTAAGGGCTAGCAGTAGCGCGAACTAAGTCACTGACATGTTTAGGCGCACATCAAGTCAGCTTTGATCGGTGCCAGCGTAACAATCCCCATCTCGAACGGCAAGCTGAATACAGGCACATGGCAAGGAATATGGTATCTTGAGTTCCGAGCGTCGAAGCACTCGAGAAAGGTGGTAGCGACTATACAAGGAGAGAAAGCTTAAGGAGATGTATAGTTTCTTTAAAAAGAAAAAACCAAAAAAAAAAAAAAAACAGGTGCATGCCAGGAAGAGAATATAGCCCATGACTATGGTGGTTTGCTGGTATAGCTGCCTCTTGTTTGGGACCAAGTCATTTTGATTTCCACTTTTATAGCCACTAGCTACTCATTAACATGACTTTGCGTATGAGTTTCGCAAGATCAGAACTTTCGCCAAATCCTCTAGTCAGCTCATTTATTTTGCTTGGGGGGAGGGTATTGACCAGGTGATGTGCATGACACCTAGTGCGCTAGAACGGGTGAATTTCTCCGAGTTTATGGAAACTAAAATAATAATTAATTCCTCTACATTTCTGGGCAATTCAATATCAGTGGGTGAACGGCAGCTTTTTCTTCACTTAACAGGTCGGGAGAGTTATCATTCATTGCAGGTCTCACGCTGGAATCTTCGCGCCCACACCATATAACCTAATACTACCATGTCGGGTCCGAACACGCCACGACCTGACGGCTCAGGTCAACAGTCGAAGCAGATGTCTTCACGACTACTGACCATGAAGGTAAGCCTATACTCGTAGCTAGCAGCTGGACCGATTGGTCGCAGGCTCTGGAAACGCCACCATCACCAACTGCGATTTGACACTGGAGATTTGTGACAGTGCAAACGGGATCACTAGCAATACACCTGCAACGACACCTGCTTACACTTATCTAGTTCATGCAGAGAGCCTCCAACGTGAACCGCACTTCCTCGCAGCCAACAACACCCAACTCCGAACCACCCCCCAAGCGCCGTCGCACCGATGACTCGCCCCTTTCATCTGGCCCACCTACTCCAGCAACTGAATCCAAGATTTTCGTTGACCGCTCAGATGTTCGCGCGGCGCTCAAAGCAGAATCTGTTCTAGAAGGAATTTCCAACCAACACGCTGCTGCCAACGCTACATATGAGACGCAGTGGGTGCTGGACGTGCATATACCGATGTCTGTGCAGAAAAGCGTTCTTGCGACCGAGCGAGAAGAGGAAGGCGAAACGTCTGGCGAGGAAGATGTCTGGGCTGAGTCAAATGGCAGACAGACTTACGGCTCATTCCGACGCAAGAAGCGAGTATCTACTGGTGTATCATCTAAGACAAATACTCCGAAGTATGGGCCAGAACATGTAGACCTTGACGTGGAAGACGAAGATGAAGATGATACCGAAGAGTCGAGTGATGGAGAGGTATCAGATGAGGGAGAAGATGCTGCAGATACGTTGACGAAGTCACAGCAGAGAAAGCGGAGGGCCGCGGCCATGGACTACACGGACGAACGTGCACTTGCGGCATTGGACAAGGTTGACCTTGCCAAGTCGAGCTATGCGAAGTCCAAAGGAGCGTTTTTGCCTATGCGAAGTTTCGGTCACAAAGGTGGACAAGGAAGACAAGGTCCACATGTTGGTGGAAAGTTTAAGAATAAAGACAAGATCAAGAAGAACACGAAGAACCGGAAGAGGTAAAGGTTGCTTGAGCAGAGATTCGAGGTAAGTCACACGTCTGCTCTTCTCGAGCTCTTTGCCTCGCCTTTCGTACCCGCTTGAACCCCCCGGCTTTCTTACTAAGAAAGTCGTCTCGACTCGTCTTAACGGCACAGAGTCTCGTAGATAACAGTGAGAAGGCTCTGCAATCCGGCGTCCTGATCCAAGCTCAACTGGTTGTGTGCCTGATCTCCTCTACGTTTGTCAGGCGCTGCTTCTCCCAGATATCTCATTAATATATTCATTCACTTTTCCTCAGGATTTCTTTTCTCTTTTCGGACAAATCTCTTGGCTGAGCTCCCGCGAGAAATAAGACACCGACCATTTTCAGTCCTGGTGACCCATAGGTTTCTACCTCACCAGATGCTGCCGTCGTTGTGTTGTATTGGGCGACGTGTCCTGCAAAAGATCATAGCATCACCTACAATCGAGTAATGCTGGGGATGTGAGGCTCGCGTTCGGAAACATGCAGTGAAAGGAACGTCAAAAATACAGCTCACCGTGTCTCTTTTTTGTTCAAGGAAGCAAACAGCGTTTCTCGCCGTATACCTCTCTTCCAGGTCGAGGAATGTTCTTGACTATTTCTGTCGATTGATCCTGTCGTTCCCGTTACCACGCTACACTGAACTGAAGGTCACTGCTTCGAACAGCGTTGTCCCTAGCACTCTGCAAGAGGTAAGAGACGGCTCTCGTAGGAACGGAGGACGATACAGCAGTAACTCCATCTGTGAATCAAGCGCCAAAAGGATGGAAGGGACGGAAACCAGGACACCCAAGAAGGCTGGTGTCGCCTTACCTCTACCAAATCGCTCCAGGTAAGCTGGCAGTCACTACGAGAAGGAAAGAGTTCGGTATTGACACCGGCAGGATATTCGAGGACGAAATTTTCACATTTCTAGTTGGACCAGAGGCAGTGCGTTTCAATATCCACATATCAGCCCTCAATAACATCTCTGAGCCTCTCGGCTACCTTATGACAAACCAGAAGATGAAGGAATCTCTTGAAAAACAGGCACCTCTCGAGGATGTTGAGCCAGACATTTTCCGGGAACTCGTCAAATATGCTTACAGTGGTTTATGTGGTGCTACGGATGGTGTGCAAAAGTCAGAGCCGCAAGGGGCTGTTTCTTTCAACTTTCGATGTTTCATTTGCGGTACTTCATGTCGGAATGAGAACAAGAGCTATCCTTTCTGCAGTACACATTGTCGAACGACTTACGACAACAACTATTATCCCAGTAACAGGTACAACTTCAAATGCGTACACCCGACTTGTGGCGCCACGACTATATCACAATGTGGGACCTCGCTCGCGGTCCTCTGCAACAACCATAACACAGCTCAAAATTGGGAGAAGTACTGCTTTAACAGGACGACAGGCAATTTTGTTATCGGAACGCAGCTACCGAACCCCTCACCATTCGCATGTCGTGAGTATGGCTACGCTCATCTATCTCACACCGATCTACATTCCCACCTCCAGAACCACCAAAAGATCTCTCAGCCAATCACTGACATCACAACCCATGCCAAACTATACGTCCTCGCCGACAAATACATGATCCCCCACCTCAAAGATATCTGCCTCCACAAACTCCACAACAACCTTGTCGCAACCAAAATCACCGATGAAACCATTGACTACCTGATCGAGCTGATCTTGTATACATATGCCAACACGAGCGACGAAGGTGACATACTAAGAGGCACTGCCAACAAGTTACGAGATTTAGTCATGGCATATGCGGCTGAGCACTCCAAGGAGATTATCCAGTATCCGGCGTTTCGACATATGCTTTCGGCTGGTGGGACTCAGGCTGCTGATTTCATGGCGCTGGCTTTGACTCAGATAGGTAGTGATGGTGCAAGCTAATCGGCATTGCTCGACTCCCTACACGTTCCAAGGTTCTCTGAAGCGCTAGGGAATGTTTACTGAATGAGTATCTTTATGAGTTGAGCGTTTGATGAGGCGTTGTTCAATGCTCTAGCGCAAAGTGGGCGCAATATGTTCTTAAAGAAAAGCTGGATCGGTAACAGTTGGATATTTTACTGGTTGCAGTGAGTATATGCTCGACAGCCAGATGGAAGTAAAATGGATGAATTTCAATTTGTGATATCATACAATACATGGAAGCATTTTCATCCTAACTCGTCCCTCATACTTGGCTCATCTCGTCGTCAATCGCATGTCATTTGTTGCCTATCTAAAAGTCACCACCCATATCACCGCCATCATCGCCATCGTCGTATCCCTGTTCGTATGCGTCTTCCTGCATATCGTTGATACCATCAGCCAGTAGCATACCACCAATGAGACCACCTCCAACACCCAGCGCTGCTGCTCCACCAACACCTAGCCCTGACTTCTTCTTATGCTGTTGTGCGTACATAGCTTGCTGGCCATATCCACCTCCATAGCCCTGCTGAGGATAACCGCCGTAACCTTGTTGCGGGTACCCTCCATAGCCGCCTTGCTGTGGATAGCCACCATAGCCTTGCTGTTGATATTGCTGTTGTGGCGGATAACCACCGGCGTTATATCCCATCATCGGGCTGCCCATGGGTCGCTGACCTTGCTGTGCTGAGCTGAGTTTGTCTTTGAGTTTACCAAAAAGGCCGCCGGATTTCTGTCCACGGTTCTGATCTAAAGGATTGGAGCTCGGAGCACCAGGGTAGCCGCCTTGGATGCCGGGCGGTTGTTGTTGACCTTGGCCGTAGCCTGTAGTAGCTTGATTCTGTCCATAGCCAGTAGTACCACCACCACCACCACCATAGTAGTCGTTTGACGTGCCTCGATCTCGGTTGTGGTGATTCTCCTCCTCCTGCAATCGACGAGCCAACGCTTCGTCTGATTCTTTGACGTTCTGATTGTAGGGGTTGTTGGATTCGAGAGGTCTCTTCATGTCGCTCCCTGTATGAGCGGAAGCATTAGGGCCGGCATTATAGGATGGAGGCGGCATATGTGGTGGTACGTCATCATCACCGCGCCGAGCAGGCTCCGTTGGCATCTCCCATGTCGATTGCTTGGTGTAGATGTTGACGTAGAAGTACTCTCTGTAATCGGCGTTCCAGATTGCTTTCCAGCCCTCAGGAACTCGTGGCGGTGGAGGGCCGCTAGGAGGTGCGAACTCGCTCATGTGTAGATGGTGTGTGAGATGCCTTCCTTGGTTGTGAAGGTATTAGTGGGGTTGATTCCTAGGCTGCAGGTATGTGACTGGGGATGACCGTCGAGAGGAGGAGCGCTGATGAGGAAGTATGAAATATGATGCGTGAAGAAGTCTGAAGGAATAGGTGTCGTTGTTCATATAGCTGAAAGAGGTTGACGGCTGTTTGAGCACATCTGTTCGGTTCCAGAGCATGAGATGATGCCGGAATCCAGATGAACGGCTACGTCATCATTGGTGCGTAGGTGAGGCGGTGCAACTGTGCCTCACCTCTCGAAGATTCTCGGACGCTTTGCTCGAACTGTGGCGCAGAACTACGAGGCTTTCAGCCGTCAAAGTGACGATCACTCCTGTATGTTGAGTGAAGATGGAATGGTCAGCATCAGTGACCGATAAGAATTTCGACGATGCGCTTTGGCTCAGCACTAAGACTCATCCCTTACGCAGTGAAAGCTATAAGTACAGTGCATACTGCGACTACTGTCCAACCATAAGAACCGTGTCAACTTACACACATTACTGCTCTGCACTTCAACTGTGCGAACTGGTTGCTTCAGAAGGACTGAGTATTCAGGCGGTAGACCACCTCAAATCGAGTTCTTGTCCGTTAGAAGAACTGGTCCACGCTCTGTAGTAGGGTTAAGTAGCAACAATAGTCATGCCCAACACTGACAGAAGTACACTTGAAACGTTGCCTGATCACAGCCTCTTAATTGAAGGGGTTAAGGCTTAAACGTTAGCGCACTGCTAGAAATTTAAAATCCTTAAAGTTATGGCAGATGCGTAGAAAGTCTCAAGCATGCAAAGCAAAACATCTTCGGGTTATAGCAAATTATGAAGAGCTAGCATTAACAGGACCGGAAAAGTGCCAAAGTCACGGATACTCAACCTCTTTCACATTGGCTATAACTGTGAAAGCATCATCACAAGTGCTCCCGGATATATCTTCTTTGTCTGCCCTTCATTCGATGCTGCGGTTTATGTTGTTTGAGGACCTCGAGGCCATGTGGGCATGCTCTAATATGAAAGATTTTGGTCTGAAAATGCAACCTGCTCATGGACAGAAAATGGCTGATTGCCTCAAGCGATAGGCAGTGGAAAATGATGCTTCAGAACAGCAAAAGTGAGTGACACAATATCTTGTATTTATGAGCAAAATGTGAGGTCTATTGTCCTGCTCATTGCACGGCAACCTCTCTTGTTCTTCATCAACGTGTACCCACAAGCGTTGGTTCATCTGTTCCTCAGATCTCCAGCTTCTCAAATATCTTGCTCTATCGTTTAATCCTATATCAGATCTTACAATGGTCGACAACATGGCAGAGGACACGCGTGCGAAGCGATTGAAACTTGATGAACGTGCACTCTCGCCGTCATCTTCACCTATGCGAATCACAACACCGGGCCAACTACATAACTCGGTCGTCCTCTATCAACCAATGGCTGCCAGCAGAACTGCAGTTAGGTACGCTATTTCAGATTCTTTCGGTGCGCCCTCCTAGCATTGCTGACCCTTTAAAGTATGGACGAGCTTGTACGCTCGCCAGGAGTAGTCCTTACAATCGGTTCGGAGCAAATTCAAACCACTGTCCAAGCATCTTTGTTTCGAGGCATATCGGAACCTCTGCACAACCTTCTGAATCGAAGTGCCTACGGCAACCCTGCAGCAATCAATGATGTCCTGCGACATGATGATAAAGATGCCTTTTTGGCGCTGGTGAGTATGGCATACGCAGTTGTGTTGAAAGGAAGCCACGGACAAAGTGCGCAGATGGGCATCTCAAGCAATAATCCGAGTGGTCGCCACAGTGGTACGCAAGCTATTCCCAAAGCACCGAAATGCCCGGACTGCAAGAAGAATTCGGTGGGTCTTGTTTTGGCATGCCCTTCATGCAATCCTAAAGTTGGCGAACAAGACATGCTTGGTTTAAAGACTTTCTTCGAGCTGCAATTCACACAGCCGTACAAGCTGGCTCCTCCACCAGGCTGCGCAAGTGGTCGCGCAGAATCCTGGGGATCATTGGCCGTGAAGGACAACGCTACAGGTGCTACCTATCCACTACTCCACTTCGCTAAGGTCTTTGCTCTGGCAACAAAATATGAGGTTTGGGTGCTCCAGTATAATGCAGTCAAAGGGTTCGAACGACGACTTAGAAAGTACGCAAGCGAGAGCAACAAAGGCAACGATGAGCTTCTCGATGCATTGCGGTATCTAGCATCTGCTGCACCTGCTGTAAATGCTATACCAGGCACTCCTACTACTGTCCATAGCTTTGAAGACGAAACTAGTGCTCTCAATGCCAATATCAACATCGAATCTGTTAGTATTGGACCTACGACACTGCTCAAAGGCTTGCTCCGATATATTATTGCTCACATTGGAACCTTACTGGGTGAGGAGGAGTTTAGAGATATTGTGGTTGATCATGGTATCATTGGTCTGGAACTCATGAATGTGCTAAGGGAAAGCATGGTCGCTTCCGAAGGTTGATCAAAGTTCAGTACCCTACGGTCACCATGCAGTATTTCAAGGTACTGAGGTGAAAGGGTGACTGAACTTGGTCAAAAGTAAATGGAGGGTCTCCCAGAAGCTTGATATGCTGGTGAAGTTTAAGAAATGGAGGCATATAGTTATGCGACGATACAGAGAGATTACGAATATGGCTACTTCCACAAGAGTGCTGTAGATCATGTTTATGCTTTTGAGAAGCCAGGGTGAGTCTTTCATTTTTGTCTCTTAGTTTTCCGGCTTCGATCTCATCTGCTCAATGATTTTGCTGTGAGTAAGTCGAATACCTTACTAGATAATATGTAGGGAGATCAAATGCAAGTGCTTGCTCTGGCATCTGAGGAGTGCGCCAGCAACTATCCGACTTGTCGCTAAGAAATAATGACGAAGCATGGGATATTCTCGAAAAGTGGTTTGAAGCCATCACGCATGCATGCATAGGCAACATAGACCTAAGTACCGAAGCTCGAGCTTCTTCTTGGAGTCCAAAGAAAATTTCCGATCTCTGATATTGCCTCAGTATTTTCAACAGTTTCACCACCGTGACAATTGCAATTGAACGCCTGCGCTACCCATATCCGAGCATCCCAAAGGACAAAGCCATGAAGTCAGCCATCTAGTCACCACCAACTGCGAGCATCTGCTTGAAGACGGGGTACTTCGTGAGCTGCTTTCCATTCTCAGCAGCGAAAGCAATCACCAAATTCCTCAGCTTGTCACTTGGCCTATCAGTACACACTCCATCAGCAGGTGTATTGCTATAAGTGTAGACTATGAGCTCCACAACATCGTTGACGGTCTCGTCGGTGATCTCGAACGTGAGCAGGATATTGTGCAGCTTGTGCAGACAGATAGTCGGAAGATGTCTGACCATGTATTTATCCGCAAGCACATAAAGCTTGGCATGGATGATGATGTTGCCGACTGGGCTGTTGAATGAGCCGTGCAGTTCAAACCAATCACCGAGCTCTTCATGCGAATAGCCGTGAACACTGTATTGATGGTTTTCGAAACTAGTGTCTCCCTAAAACCTCGGGTTCGAACTCGGCTGCTGAAGCATAGGCCTAACATATTTACACCTGAGGGCAACTGTGTTGTGTACGTTGCACAACATTTTGTTCTTTTTGAATCCTTGCCATGTTTGACTGCAGTACGGGACGACACAGTACATCCTGTCATTTCGAGCGCCACGCTTGTTGTTGTCGTATTGATTGGAATGCTGGTAACAGCAAAAAGGATAAGTAGAGCCTGATTCACGATCACCGCAAATCAGGCATCGAAAATCGGAAGGCATATTGTGTTTTTTTCGATTGTTGAGCTCCATCACCGGCACCACACAAGCCTTTGTAGGCAAACTTCGCTAGCAAGACGAACACCTGAGGCTCAACGTCTTCGATGATCGCTTCGCCCTTGATGAATTCCTCCATCTTGTCGTTAGTCATCATGACATAGAGGACTTCTGAGATGTGCGCAAAGGCAGAGACATGTATATTGAACGGCTTCCTCTCTGGTCCAATAAGGAAGACGAAGATTTTGTCTGTAAGCAACCTATAGACGAATTAGCATCTTCAGCTTCGCAAGAAATATCTGATATGCCTGAGATGACTGACGTGAGTTAGTCGAGGTTTTTTTCGTTCTTTGCTCCTATTGGCACAACTTCCTCGAGTGCTTCTGATGTTGTGTCCGATTTGTCTGCCATTCTCTCGATTATTGCCTCCTGTTTGACTTGACCATATGAACAGTCCAGTACGCGAGCACTGTAGTTGTAGGATTCTGACAGTAAGCGGGAATTGGCCACGAAGATACACAATATACCAGGCAAGAAAGGGGGAAAAGGTGGGTGAATTTTGCTAGAGTGAAAATCTTATGATCTTTTGTCATCTCCATTGATGCTGCGTTTTCCCTACCTACTTTGCTCTTTCACACAGTTGACGGTCGAGCTTGTTTACTGTTTTGCATTAGGTTTTCTCCTTGAAAGCGTTCACATTAGTGTTTCAATCATGGAAGGCGAGGAAGAAAGAAAACCGGATATTGTACGGTAAGCAAGAATGCTTCTTCACATGCTCAACCATCACTAATCCTACTCTTGAAAATCCAGACACGGCGATGGTACACTTATCACCTTCCAAATCGGCCCACACAAGCAGATATTCCAAGTTCACAAAGATGCCATGATAAGCATATCTCCCGTTCTAGAGCGAGTGATCAAGGAAAGAGAACGAGAGTGCGTAAAGGCTCCAATACAGCTACCAGATATCGATCCTGCAACATTTGCCGATGTCATCAGTTATGCGTATCACAAACAGTGTGCTGTTCAGCAGGATGCTCATGTTGCTAAACCTGTATTGTCAATGGGCATGCTCGTTCAGCTTCTCATCGACAATGAGTGGAAGCACTTCGGATGTCTGAAATGTGGTGTTCAGACGAAGTTGGCAGATTCGACCACGTTTCCTTCGTGTCTAAACTGCGCCATGAATTTTCGTGTGGCAATTGGTGTAAACGTAATCTGCTCAAAGCTCGACTGTACAAAAACTGCAAAATGGTTGGGTGGCATCATTTGTGAAAGCTGTGCTTTGAGTTTGCACCTTTTATCAAAAAAGACTGATCCTCAGTTGACGACTCATGGATACAACAAGCTTCAGGTACACATCCAAGACAACTTCGACACCACTGAGACCTTCCGGTACGATATACCAATCCTTGCCAAAGAACTTATGGAGGCGGCCATTCGAGAAGTATGTGCAGTTCCTACAGGCTTCAGCAGTCTCCTGAGACAGGCACGAACCTATGTCTTTGCTGAAAAGTATGGAATTGAGCCACTGCGACGAGCAACGCTTTTCACATTGTTCAACCACCTTGCCCAACCATGTGGAAAGAAACAGGATGCTGCGGAAATTGTAGAACTGGCCAGCTACGTGTATGCAAACACGAAGGGCTCCGGCTGCGATCCAGAATGGACAGCGAAGTCTATTCTTCGGCGATTGGTTGTGGAATTCCTCGTCTACCACGGTGATACTTATCAGTCGTCCGCAAACATGGCGTCGTTACTACACTCTGGTGGCGAGTTGGCGGCTGATGTGTTTGTTGCGATGACGAGACTCACCCGTAGACTAATGAAATCCTAGATTAGTCAACTTAAGACACTCGGAGTACCGTAACCAAAGTTCAGATGACCAAAACAGAGTGTCTGGCAGCTCAAGAGAGCGACGAGCTGCAGAGAGCCACATGTGTGGTGTATCTTAAAGAACTGGATACTAAGTGGCAGACGATTGACATCAGGAAGAACCAGGCTTCTAACAGTGGTGACGAGAAAGATGAAAGGGGCTGGCATGCGTTGTGATTGATGTGGTTCCATTTGCTTGTGAGAAGCCACAATATCGATCACAGCTTGTAGCTAACAACAAAGAATTTTCCATGATCATCGATAATAACCTCGAGCGGCGACTTGCTTGGTAACTAGTTACGCTATACTGGCTTGTTACGATGCTTGAATGATGCTCAGAACCAGGAAAGAGAGTGGCGGCTAACTATCAACTTCAGCAGATTGAGCCACAAATGAAGACGCAAACATAGCAAACCTCCCTGAGGCGGCGTCTCGTGTTCAGGGCAATCTCAACCGAAGTCTGAGCTTTAAACTTCAAATAGTATGCTGCCCAGCCTAAACTTTATATCTCGTACTCTGATCCTGCTTCCGTTTCATGCAATTTGCCATACGATGAACTAAGACGAAAGTTCAAAGGATCAACAGCCACTTTGTCCGATGTCCGATTTTATTACGCGCTTGATGGTCAAACGTGGGACTTGCTCCTAAGACTTGATATCGCCGAATTTCAACGCTGAAAAGGGTTGGAGTGTCTTCTAATTGAGTAGTATAGTATGTTGACGAAGGAGACATAGTAGTGGCGGCTGGAAAGGTTGTGCAGGGAAAATACCGGAGGCAGATTAGGATCTGGTAATGATAGCGGTTATGACTTGGATGAAATGCAATTAGTCATTGAAAATAATGTGCTTACAAAAGAGGAGAGCGAAGAGAGCGTAAAGGTAGCGAACAGTGCAACATGGGGCCGTGGTTTGCGACAGCGATAGCGACAGCGACAGCGCAGTCAGCAAAATAGATTGTGGGAAATGGATGGTTTAGAGTAGACAGCAGCCACGATGTGAACTTATTTTCCAGCTACGGCGGTCAAGAAGGTATATTCAGAAATAGGAGCATAGACTGAAAAGAGGCTGGTGTACAAATTCTCATTTGTACAAAGATTATATTAACATAAGTCCTGACCATCCATAACTGCAAGCCAATTCAAGCAAACTTTCGTTTGTCAAATAGGCATTCCACGAAGCAACCAGAGTCTCACAAAGCCGCTCATTCCATGACTATCGTAAGTCGCATTGGACTCCTTGCCCTATTGCGTAGTGCCATTGTCGTGCACTGACCTCAATGCGACTCAATCATTCTTCGAAAGAAAGACTTATGAGGAGGGAGGGATGATCTGGCCACCAACGTTAAGGAACCAGCCGAGGGAGTTGAACTCGGAGTACATGGTCTTCAGTTGCCAGCCCTGATCAGTTCCATTGAGGTTGCTGGCGACGAAGCTGTTGATACCCTTGATCGGGAAGAGCTTCTTGCCAACACCAGCAGACCATCGGAAGGCAACGTTAGTGCAAGTGACCTCGTCGACACTAAGAACAGTGAAATCGATCTTGGGTTGAGAGCCTTGACCAAGCTGGAAAGCTTGCTTGCTTGGGAAAGTGGTGGAGCCGATAGGGTAGCCAGCGAGTTGGTTGATGCTGTCAGAAGTATCGGTGAAGTCAGAGGCAAGAAGGGCACCAGCAGTGGCATTGTTATAGTTGGTCAACAGGGAAGCGAAGCCCTTGATGAGGGTGTTGGCGGTATCAGTTGTCAAGCAGGTAACCTTGGGGCCGGTTGGTTGGACTGGAGATGAGTAGCCTGGAGCCCATGGGTTGGAGACTGTTGGGTAGGTGGTGGTAGGTCTGTACTGAGGAGTGGCTGCGACCATGCCAGTGATGGCAGAAAAGACGGCAATAGCTGAGAACTTCATTGTGCTGATGTGTATGAGTATGTTGATTGGTGTTATTAAAGTGGTGTTCAAAAAAGAATGACTGTGGTGAGTGGTTGCTTAGCTAAAAGAGTGACTAAGTGAGTGACAGTGAGCTGATGCTTAAGAAGAGATCATTAATGAAAGGTGCTCTGGAAAATTGTTTCTTATACACATTCAGTGTCTGGTCCCGTGGTGTCAACTTCGTTCATCAGAGTTCTTACCACATCTGCAGTCTTTCACTGTGGAAATGAGAGATTCTGGATGTGGTTAAGTCAGGCCAGACATTTCGTAAATCTTCTCCTTACGGAGCAGATTCTTCAAAGACGAGCTTTGTGGCTTTTAGAAAGCTGCATGATGAAATCCTGCCTTTCGAGCTCTGGTCCACTTCGCTGATGTGGAACTGAAATGATGCTTTCTAAGGGGGTAGCGGCGGGTGCGGCGCCAGTATTGGTCCACATCCTCTCCATTTTGCTCATAGCACAGCCATAACTGCAGATACTGTTCGGATTGGGAACATAGAGCTAGCCAAATTAGTGGCGGAAATGTTGAACAGAAAAAGACTTGGCCAGCGGTAAGGCTGCTGACAGCAAGACTGAGGTCGAGGCAAACAGGTGATATTCTTAGGGGTTCGTGTTGTGCCGTATAACGCGCCAACCGAACCGTCGTTGTGCAGGGTCAAATCACTTTGTCTTAGGTGCATTCGCAATCTAGCTGATGGTAGTTCCTTCCATAAAGAACAAGGCATTTTTGATACAACTACCATCGTTAGCAGTCCTTTTCTGTGAGGCTAGTTCTGAGGAAGGAGTTCGGGAACAAAGTGAGGAGTGGCGTCGGGCTAGACACCAAGACATAGACGCCCACAGCTTTTATTTTACTTCAAAATAGACCGGACCAGAACTTGTAATCCTCCGCTTTAATCTCCACAGCCTCCTCATTTCTTACTCCCGCTTAATCAATGTACTGAAGCATGTCAGACTCTGGATGCACATCTAGCCAGTAAGATTCTTGTTAACTGAGACGTGTTGCAGTAAAAAGGTGTCTTCCAGTTGCGGCTGTTAGGCATTGTACATCGCGTTTGACCTTTGAAGCTCTGTGACATTACTGCGACTACCGGTTGGTCGTAATGGCTATAACCTCGGCAAGACGCCTTGATCTCAGTCATACTGGTCGGAAGACTGCAACGAATCATTTGTTCAAGCACACGGAAGCAATTCTCTTATTGGTGCCACATTTGCGTAGCTAATATCTAGAACTAACACGTTGCAGTCATGAGTATAATGGCAATGTGCCCTCCGTCTCCTTCAAAGCCTGTTCCATGATATCTAATCCTTGCTCAATTTCCTCCTTGGTGATGACAATGGGAGGTGCTATTCTGAAAACGCCTGAGAAGCTTGCATGACTGCTCAAGTTCGCCCACAGACCAAGAGCGTACATACGATCAGCAATCTTCCTAGCAAGATCAACAGCAGGTGACTTTGCTTCACGATTCCCTACAATCTCGACACCACACATCAAACCTCTTCCTCTCACGTCTCCGATACAGCCATAGCGCTGTTGAAGCTTGAGGAGGCCGTCCTTCAACTGCTTGCCACGAGCGCGAGAGTTCTCGACCAAGTTGTCTCGAAGCACAATCTCGAGCACTTTGTCGCCCACTGCAGCTGGCAAAGGATCATTGACATGGGTGGTATAGAAGCAGTAATCTCGTTCGCTGCAGACACGCTCAATCTCATCGCTGGTCACCACGGCAGACAAAGGTATGCCGTTTCCAAGTGTTTTGCTAAGCGTCAGAATATCAGGCACAACACCCTCGAAGTCAACAGAAGCAAACAAGTCGCCACAACGGCCAATTCCTGTCTGAGCTTCGTCCACGATCAGAAGCATACCTCTCTGTTCGCAGTGCTTCTTTAGAGCTCTCAAGTAACCTGATGGTAGGACGTGCATCCCAGCACTGGACTGAATGCACTCGACTATACAAGCAGCAAGTGACCCGCAAGAAGCTCGATCAATCAAATCCCAGCCATAGTCGAGCTCTTTCTCCCAGTCATAGGACCCATCAGCATTCCTGAAGATTGACCGATAAGTGTTCGGCGGGGGCAGCATGAGCGAACCAGGCATAACAGGACCTTGTCCTTTTCGACCAAAGTGGTACTGACTGCTTAGTGCTTGCGCAGTCATACCGTGCCAGCTGGCTCCAAGACCGACAATCTCGAACTTACCGGTATACACCTTCGCCATCTTGATCGCAGCCTCATTACTCTCTCCACCAGTGCTGAGGAAGAAAGCTCGGTCCAGTCCTTGAGGAAGAACTGAGGTGAGTCGATTGGCCAAACTTAGAACTGGTGGAGACAGCATGCCGGAGAATAGGTGATCAAGGTTTGCTGCGTGATCTGCGATGACATTGACCACTTCGGGATGACCGTGGCCCAACAGTGTTGACATTTGACCAGAGGTAAAGTCCAGGACTTGGTGTCCACTGGCTGTGTACGCATACAAACCTTTGGTCTTGACAATGATGTCCTTTTCGAATTTGGTTCCATAATTGATGAGCTTCTTGGAAGCAATCTCCTGCAGCTCAGTAATATTGATCGAACTTTGTTGATCCGGAACGGATGTCTTGCTTTTCACTGTACCTTTTCGCAGACCTTGTAAATCATCCTCTATCATCGGTGCCATGGTTGATATGATTTATCCTAAAAGGAACGTGATTGGAACGGGATTCAAGAAGTAGCAGTGGTCGTCAGATCGCTATTTCAAATGCACAACAGATACGCGAACCGATGCTTTGAATAGCATACCTTTTGCGGTTTGCTCCGTTGAGCTTAAATGTGCCTTGCTTAATATTTGCCCGTCGGTTGTGCTCGATTCCTAGTGGACAATGGGACTTTCCCAAATGGGATTTGCCGACGGGAAACTATGTTCCCCATTCGCACATGACCTCTCACCTAACCGACATTGTGCGGAAACCAGCCTCGAAACTTATTCATACGTAGTCTTGAGTCTGTGAACATTTAGTGAGTCTTGCCTAGCTAACCTCAGCTTCATGTGTAGACAGCATCCGCTCTTGATCATTAGAGTCTTTCAAAGCAATAGCTCGAATTTGTGATGTTCTTGGGTTTCATGAAGCTTATCTGTTCTCCGTCTTCGATTACGAGGGTTTGATATATTTGGCGATTGTTCTTACCTCATTCTGTCTCCTGGTACTTATACCTCGTACACCCCCAGCGATCTGGAAATGCTCCATATGGTTGGTTAATAGTTAGGGCTACTACGCTGAGCTAGCTAAAGTCGTCACGTCAGTGGATGCTTGCGGCATGCCAAGGAAAATTGCTGCAGCAGGGAAGGTTGCCATTGACTTTTCTAACCTAGATCAATCAACAGTTACAGAGTCTGCAACAACAGAAGCAGAGTCCACACTCGTTGCTTGCACCTTTGGAGCAGGGTGGTTGCCGTCGGACAACGTAACAGATGAGGTAACGCGAATTTCGAAGAATTCGAAAGAGTATAGAATGAAGACCGCTCGCCCCTATCGTTCACACAAGTACCCCGCGTGCACCCGGTGTCACAAGCGGCGTTCGAGATGCACGATCGAAGTCCCAGGGGCTGCTTGCTTGCTCTGTAGGATGTGTGCACCCAATGATATACCGATTTTGCAGAACAAGCTAATATGTTGGTAGGCATAGCGTTCCCTGTTCAGCGGCTTCGGCTAAGAAAGATGAGAGATCAGTGCCTAAAGTGGGTTTCATTCATAAGTCTTTACTACCAGAATCGAGTCATCTGGATGATATATCTCATGTTGTCGGTCCCGTCATCGCTCGAGACACTCAGGTTCTAGAGAACTACCTAGGACCAATGGTGCCCTCCTCAGGTGGTATTCAAACTCCAGGAGCAGGTGTTTATCAGGCTTCTTATAAACCAATCTACCATATCCCAATACCACCCCGTCGACCCAGTCCAGCAGCACAATGCAGCTGCTCGCGGAACCTTCCACTGGAACTTATTGATCAAGTAGATTCATATTTCGAGAAGCTGGTTGGAATGTACTTCGAGCACTTGTATCCAGCTTTTCCAGCGCTTGAGGAACAATGTATAGTTACGAAATTGAGCGACAAGACGATAATGCCTCGGACTTTCCTGGTCAACTTCATCGCATATGTTCTCTTTTATTGGAATCTTGGTCCGGAGCTCATGTTACACTCGAGGCCAGACCAAGACTTTGCGTGGCAGGTAGCAGTTCAAGCAATGATGGCAGACATTCAGAGGGGCGATGTTGCCGCAGTGGTCTCAACGGTGCTCAATGTCGCTGGTCGACCGTCAAAAGGCTTCATTTCCAACATGACAAGTGTCTCTCGAATAGTCGCGATATCACACAGCTGCGGGCTCAATCATGATTGTCGTGAATGGCAAATTGCCGGATCGGAGAAGAAGTTGAGATGGAAACTTTGGTGGACGATACTAATACATGACCGATGGCTAAATTTTGCACAAGGAACACCACCCCATATCAACAAGGCACATTACGACGTGCCTACGCCAACTATCGAACTTCTCGCATCGGATCGCATGAACATACCGAAGCATTACAGGGCTGCTGAATGCTACATCGAGCTTTGTCGACTTACAGAAATTATCGGCGACGTGCTGCCACTGATCTACCATGTCCGATCCGGCAATGACGGCCTGGCAGCTGAACAAACATCGAGGTCAGAGATCGAGCTCAATAGGTGGTACCAGGCTCGGCCGAAGTGGATTGAGTATGATGAGTTTAGCCACCGGCCAATGATACCTGGTCTGGCCAATCTTCAATTGTCATACCTAGCCGTTAGGATGCTGCTCCGACGTATAGCCTGGCACGAGATTTGTCAAACGGAACCGGATCCGTGTTCTTCATGGTTGGAAGGCTGTCTCGAAGCGGCAGAGAATATAGTACGCTTTGTCTGCTCATTAAAGCCCATTGATCTCGCAGGATTTTTTCTGCCATACAACGCACACCACTTTACATCTGCCGTCACATTGCTGCTAAGATGCGGACTACAAACCAGCGATCTCATGGTTCGCAGAAGAAGCATGCAGAGTGCTCGGACCTTAGTTGATTGCCTGCGAAGATACAAAGATGAGTACAACTGGGACATGGCTGAAACGGCGCTCGCGCAAAGCGAGACAGTGCTCAAGCGGATCGAAGATGCTCTTCCAAGAACACCCTCGATGATGCATCAGACCACTCAGGTGGCACAACAAACGTCGACCATCGATGATGCATTTTGGGACAATCCAATGCTACAGTTTCCAGGCTTCGGCTGGCAAGGACAGCCAGAAGAGCTCTTTCCGGGCGTATTCAGTGACCTTAATGCTGACTCCATACTTTTCGAACCCTATACGCAGATATGACCATAATCTTGACAGACTCAAGCAGCAGCTGACAAGACGGACACTCAGCAAATATGCGATTTGAAACGTACCGTCTATGCATAAGGAGTCAAATGTCGATCTTCGGGCAGGCATTTTTACGACAATTTCAGGGCAAGCCATTGCTCTGCATGCATTATAGCAGCTATCAAGGCAAGTGCTTGCTTTGAACAGATGTTTCTTGTCGACTGATTATCATAGACTGCTTGGACTACGACTATACCCGCAGCTCCATCACTAAAGGCATCGGATGACTTCACGTACTTCGAAACCACTCCCATGAGCTCTCAAGTCCATTCAATCAACTCCCTCCTCGTTCAGTAGCTAGCTAGCTCACTACTCACTGCAACGACGGGAAATCCGCACTGCTCTTGCAGGTAACGAAGTGGACATAAAGAAGACAAGAGGGTACAATGGCAGGAGACATGGCATAGGCTATGCAGATACACTGCTCAATTCTGGCCCTGAGGGAGTTAGTCGCACACAAAATTTATGGACAACAATGACCTCAACAGCTCCATACCATGACAATACACCAGTCACTGCATCATAGTGTTACATGTCTTGTCCTTATATCCATTACTTTCTTCCAGTCTGATTTGATCTTCGTCATCACAGAACACCAACCGTTCCAGCACCACTCACTACCATTCAATAATGCTCTGCCGCAGGCAAACCACCAATCCAGTCGCGTCACCTTCCCAAAGCGGTAGTACACTGAACTTCAACGATCGAAATTCAAGTTTCAGGGTCCAGCTCACTGTACCTTGACTTTCCAGACACAGCAGGGGACAAGAGAATCTGAAGCAATTGTAAAAGGTACCGTCGCCATATATGTATTGTTCAGCCCAGGACAAAGCAATTCAAGTGAACATCAACGGACGGCCGAACCTGCCAAACCTTTTGACCCTTGCAGAAGGACACTTGTTACTCGCCTCAAGCCATAGCCAGCAGCCAAACACGTGGCAAAGCGAATCTTGAAAAACGTGAGACGACAACGGCAGTGTCAGGGACGAAGATATTGTCCAGCTTTAAGCAATGATAATGATACTTGGTGTGAACTCTTTGATGTCTGGAACATCTCGGGTTCTTGACGCTCTTACGCCTTTCTCGAAACTCTTGCGATGTTTTGTTTAAGGAAAAGACTTCGAAGTTGGGTGTTCGCTAGCAGTGTTTGATTGGATTTGCTTGCTATCTATGTTCATCAAGCATTGTGAACCTTTCATCTAAAACAGGCACTCGTAAATCATGTGTAATATGTCATGTCCAAGCTTTGAAAAGCCAATCATCACTTCCCATAGATCATCAGATATACTAACACATCAACGGATTGACCATCCATCTTCCCTCCCCCATCTGCTCGTCCAGCTCCTCATCAACACTCCCTTCCTGAATCTCCTTCAATAACTTCTCAATCTCCTCCTTCTTCTTAATCTCCCAGAAATCATGACTAGCCCGTACGAACCTCTCACTAATACTTGCCACCTCCTTTTCGTCGATCGCGGCAAAACACAATCTGAAATACTGCCAGGCAGTCTTGTCGCGAATCTCGTCGGTTGGAGCAAAGATTGTGCCTGGAGAGCTGAGAACGAGGTAGGGTTTAATGGTTTGGAAGATCCAGAAGGCTTGCGCAAGGGTTGGAAGGGGGAAGGAGGATGCAAGAGGGTGAGAAGCGAAGTTGAATTGGACCCAGATGAACATGCCGGCCATTGGGGGGTCGAAGGTATAGATTTGGGTTTTTGTAATGATATCAAAATCATCACCGTTGCTGTCAGGAGATGGAGTTTTAGGGATTGTCGACCGGGAATAGTGACACGAGGGCGTGTTTGGTTCTTGACGCTTTCGTGGACGGACAGGGAGTGTGACAAATGGACCCGCTTCGGGTTGTGGTGACTTTGGCTCTGGTGTCGGTTCATCTGTGGTTGTAGCACACTTGCCTTCTTCGAGTATCTCGCACATTGTGGTCATGCGCCGTTCGTAATTGCCTCTTAGACCCTCGAGCCAGCGGACCCAACCGTCCATCTTCCAGCCTAGCGCTTGCTTCTCGCCACTTTTGAGTTTTGCCTTTTCGTCCTCCGAGTTAGGACCCATCAACAACTCTGCGACAATGCTTTGCACAAAGCCGCTCGGCTGTTGGGTCGATGTCTCCGTAATTCTGAGAATGCGTTCAATGAATTCTGGTTGCGCGGTGATCCAGCCTAGGCGGCAGCCTGGCGCGATGGTTTTGGAAAAGGTATCAAGCCGGAGTACACGTCCATCAACGTCAATTGAAAGATATGACGGAACCAACGAATCTAAGAATTCCGAGCCTGAGGACTTTCCTCTGTGCATTCTGGTGATCCTTGCCCCAGACCAGGCATCGATTCCTTTTACTGGTACTGACAGCGAGGTCTGATAGTTCAGGTTTTGTTCAGCAAAGTGGTTGATGCTCAAAACTTCACCATTGCGGTATTTTTGAGTGAATGCATTGGCTGCATGCGGAAACTGAATGTAAAAGTACGGGTCGTCCTCCACAATTAAGACATCGAACTTTTGGCAAAGGGCATAGATCTGCTTTCGTCGTTGAAGCGAGAGAAGACCAGATGTCGGATTTTGACCCATAGTGACCGTGTACATAATGTGTGGTCTCTTCCCGCCATCTCTTTCGACGTCCCAATTGCTGAGAACGTTGTGTAGTGACCGAGGGTGACCATGGGCAAGCATGCCTTCGGCATCCATTGCCACAGGCACAATGTTCAAACCGCGAGGTTTGACGGCCTGAATGGCGTTCATGTATGCATACTCTTCACACAGGAGACCCTCACGGTTTGACAACGGACTGGGATGACTTGGACTGGGCATGTATGGGTTCGTGAAGCATTCGATGCACTTAGCAAAGCCATCTGTGTTGCCGCACGTGAGAATGACCTCGGCACCGTTCTTGTAAGGAATATTGGGGTGAAGACGGGTCGTTGCAAACTCGCGGATGAACTGATAGAGTGGAGGGTAACCTTGTGACGTGCCATACTGCAGTGCCGTCTTCAGATCAATCTTGCGGATGGGATTGACCTCATGGGAATCATGTGGAACAACGAGATGTGTAGGTGTCGGGTCTGTTGTTGGAGAGGTGCCCTTCTTCTTCGATGGAGGTTGAACAGGATCGTTGGGCGTGGGTGTGAATCGATTGGGAAGTGCGCTTCTGGATTCTAGGGTATCAAAAGGAAAGTAGCTGGGGTGGGGAAGGCCTGCTCAGTATTTAGCATAATAGTTTGGGATCTGGCTCGATCAAATCTGACCTCCTGCAAGATTTCCAATGCCTGGAATTGAGAAATACTTGTAGAACTGCTTGATCTTGCTAGCCGTTCGGTGATTGGTCACATCCGAGAAATGGTGGCTGAGATCCAACGGAGGTGAGGGCTCGAAATTGTCCATGATGTTAACCAGTGTCTCGCGTTGCAATGGGCGGGGAAGAGTGGAAGTAAAGAATGAGGGAAGGACAGAAGGAGGAGGGAGGAAGGCAATGCTAGGAAGACAACTGCATAGTCCGCCATGATGAACGCCCTTCGATATCGCGGCACACTGGTGCGCTTCTCCATATCCGAAAAATCATGATAAGCACATTCGCTCGGACGACGGACCAAGTGTTTCGGGATATTGCAGGGGTAGCATCTTAGACCCGTCAAGCTTACCAATCACTTTAAACGCGGCAAGGGAAAGCTCCCTGCCGGCAAGTTCCAGATAGGAAGCTCGGTAACGTGCCATCTTCAATGCTGGAGCTCAAGCATGTAGGCGACCTGATCTTGAATAGCTATCCATGCAACATGATTCCCGCGAGTTCCACGTGTTCCTGAGCGTGCAATTTTGGGACTTTGTAACAGCTGCAGCTCGCAAACGTCAGTCGCAGACTTAAAACCCCCGATTCGGTGAGCTCTGCCCACGGCACTGGCACGTTTGCGCTTCTGGATTTGCTAATGGAGACTGTCCTTGGTCACGTGGTCGACCTAAACATGACGCGCTACATCGGACTTGGCGGTTAGTCCACCAGCTTGACGACGATCTCTTGTCCGTCGTCTCGGCCTTCGGATCCTGCGCGTCGTGGAGCTTGAGCTGAGAGAGCGCGGGCAGAGGTGGCATGACATCGCATTGCTATTGAACATTTACTTCATGAAAGCCGGTCTTTCTTTATGCCTACAATGAGTACCCGCAATCAGTAAACACCAATCACATATCCTCTATCCTAGGCCGTGCTGATTGCCTTCTCCGCCATCAACAATGGCGCGGCAAAAGCCTTATCAAGATGAAGAGCCAGACTCGTTGATACCAAATCTAACAGACGACGAGGGTGACATCGAGCAACAGAGTAGCCATGACCTACACATTCGCACTGCGTCCGAGACATCCGAGCACGGCTTGCCCGTTCCTGCTTGGTTGCGACAGGCCAGCAAGTCCACCAGTCTTGGTTGGATACCGCAGCCTGCCAAAAGAGTTGGATCAGCAGTGGCAACCTGGGTGAAAGGACCGCAGCCACCACGCGAACTGCGGATTGAGCCATATTTTCCCAAGCTCCAGGAAGCGCCGATCAAGCTGCTTGATAGATATGTACCGAAGCAGAGGCACAGAGCATGTTTACTGATAGCTTTCTTTGCGACATGGTTTCTGGTATGGTCTCTCATGCTGAAGAAACATGCTGGTACTGGCGAAATCGAAGGCTATGGCAAGCCGAGTAATATCTGGTGCGGTGCAACATTCTGGCAAAATGGTAACAAGTGCGGATTGAATGGAAATGATTGTCGTCCGTTTGCGAATCAGTACTTGGCATTCAGGTGTCCCGCAAATTGCGCTTCAGCTTTGCAATACAACGAGCACACCGTTGGAAATGAGACCATCGAGTTCGAGCAACAAGTGATAGGAGGTCCAAGCTCTAGCAATCCCGATGCCTCCGCGATCTACCGCGCCGACAGCTTTATCTGCCAAGCTGCTGTCCACGCAGGAGCCATTTCAAATGGAAATGGTGGATGTGGCGTTGCTCTGCTCGTTGGTGGCCATTCAGGTTACGAAGCTTCATATCGCAACGGCATCAAGAGCCACGGTTTTCCGTCTGACTTCCCACGCTCTTTCATTTTTCCAGAGTTGAAGAACGGTGCGAACAAGTGCCCATCGGCCTCACGCTGGCCCATTTTTGCTGTCACAGCCGTCGCGCTTGTCATTCTGTCACTGTTCACCACATCACCCGCTACATTCTTCTGGGGAACATTCGTAATACTGATGTTTCATGTCGGCCTCGTCTCGGATCCACCTGATCAGCCCAATTTTTATGAATTGATTAGCACGTTGATGGGTCGATTACTCCCAGCCTCATTTGTGGCTGCAATCATGTACAGATGGTGTGCTCGTCCCCTTCTTACAGGACTGACAGCGCAGATTGAGAAGACCATTCTATATCTCGGCTTTTGCTTCCTCGGCGCACTTAACAATTACACCTTCGCTCCATTAATACCTATCGGACGATTGACTCCGCACGACCTTGCGCAACCAGGTGCTGCGTTTGCGCTCGCTGTTATTGTCACCGTTGTTTTGGTTATCATTATCACACAAATCCACTGGATACGACTTTCTGGCAATATGCCTCGATATCTAGTTGTGTATGGTCTCATGGCTCTTGCGCTTATTATCCTAGTGTCGCTGCCTGGTCTGCGCTTGCGGATACACCACTATATTCTCGGAATCCTCTTTATGCCAGGAACGGCTTTCAGGGTTAGACCAAGCTTGGCATACCAAGGCCTGCTCCTCGGCTTCTTCATCAACGGCATCGCTAGGTGGGGCTTCGACTCGATAATTCAAACACCAGCAGCTCTGGGCGAAGGTAACGGTGGCCATGGGCGATCATGGTGGGGTGCAAAAGCTCCAAAAATCAACGCGACCCTTGGGCGTGATGGTGAGGTGATCACTTTCAATTGGGGAGCACTCCCGGCAGAAACAGGCATTGACGGAGTGAGCATTTTGATTAACGACGTGGAGAGATGGCGAGGCTACACCGATGATGAGCTGTTTTGGGACCCAGATAGAGTCACGTTGTCGAGAAGATGGAGGCAAGAGAACGAGACGGAGTTTTATAGATTTGCTTGGATGAATGGGAACAACGCTGGTAGGTATAGCAAAGCTGCGGTCTGGGATGCCGATGGCACGTGGCACGATGCACCTTCGCGATAGATGGGAAGATGGTTGAACGAACGCAATGGGATCTGCACACACATCTAGACTTAACCTGCACTGAGTTGAGCCATTTTGACTAGATAGCTAGAACGTGATTGTGCATATGTAGAAGGCTCAATCAAGGCATGGAGCAGCCCACTCCTCAAGCTGCTCCTGTCCTGACACTACCTCCAGAATGTAAACCATGCATGAACTGCAAGGGCAATGTTTTCAGGGTGACTGCGCCAGATTGTCGGCTGTTATCCTCAGGCATCAAGGCTGCAACTGTTCCGCGAGCTACGTGCTTTCATATCTTCCTCGAAGACCAATGTAGTACTTGTACCATAGGCATCGTGAGCCTAAACAAGCGAGAGTGGTGTCGCGGCTACACCATGAAAACGGCCCTTTGTCCAGAGATATGATCGCGACCTTGCGACGCTCCTATAAACATGTCATCCGTGTCAACGAGCAGCAATGCGACCGAGCAGGCCTCTCGTGCTTTGTATGGCAAAGGACCAGTCTTTAGCCTCGACAACTTTTCCAGCAGAGACTTTATTGTCAAAGACTTCATAGAATCTCTGACAGACGCTGCGCAACCCACGCGCCGATCCCAAGGACCGCAGCCAAATGCTTTCGACTCTAAACCACTCATTCGAGCGTTCGAGCAGGCCTCACGTCGATTGAACGAACTATCCGAAGAGCTGACACAGAAAGAGACAGAGCTTGCGGGCGGCGTACGGCGCGCAGAAGCACAGCATGCCTCGAACACAGATACATTGGGGAGGAAGCTCAACCAGACAATCAACAGTTTTCAGAAGCTGGATACTTCGCTAAAGTCGGATAGAGGGGAGAAATGGGGCGGTAATGTCGCCGTTGAGACCGGAAAGAGGTTAGAAGAGCTGGACCGGCAGAGAAGGCGGGCTATGGACGCACATTTCTTGATCGAATGCTGGGACGAGGTCAGCAATCGAGGCGAGGTCACACTGCTTGAGAATCTCCGCAGATCGGGCACGGGAGAGGGAAAGATACGTTCAGCAAGAATAGCCAAGCAGCTGCTAAGAATCAGCCAGCGGCTGGATCCTGCCAGTCATGGCAGTCACAGCATCAATGGGGCTGGGAAGCAGGTGAACGGAATCACAAATGGCGTGAATGGTGCGCGACATTTCAACACAAGAGAGATTATCGAAAAGTTCATTGAGACACTTGAGAATGATATGCTGAAGCTGTTCGACGACTTCTACAGACGACAGAATTTCGAGGAGATGAAGAATTGTGCCACTGTGCTTCAGGATTTCAATGGGGGCGCGTCGGTACAGGCAGCGTTCGTGAACCAACATCAATTCTTCATCGACCGCAGCAATCTTGTTACCGATGAGGTGGGTGGTGATCAGGAGACATGGGTCAGGTTATCAGATCCTGATGCCGACCTACCAGGAGTAGAGCCTGGTCTGCAATCGCTGATTGATGAGGTCAAGGTTGTAGTGCAGGAAGAGTCACAAATCATCAAGAGGGCCTTCCCGAATCCAGAACAGGTGCTTGGAAAATTCGTACAGCGTGTCTTCCAACAGTCTATTCAGCAGAGGCTTGAGCTGGTCTTGGACAAAGCAGAGTCAGAGTCTACCTTGGCATACTTACGCTCACTTCAAGCGGCCCGGAATTCTATCAACGCCCTTGTCGAAGACCTGAAGTCGCATGGCCTAACAGAGCACCCCGACCCAGTGACCTCACAAACCTCACAGTTGCTCGATCAACAGCTTGACGAACTCTTCACTCCTTATTTCGGCGGCTCTGCCTACATCGATAAAGAGAAGCAAAACCTCTCCGAACTTTATCGCTCCCTTCTCTTCAAATTCGAACTCTTCCACTCCCGCCGCCAGAAAGAACCGAAAACCTACCTCGCCTCCCTTCGCTCTCGCGGCCAAGAGCTCCTCGTCTCTGCCCGCGAAGCAACGGATGCCTACGTCAAATCTCTCGACCTCGAAAAAATGTCGTCAACCCAGAAGCGCATCCTCCTCTCCGTTGCCGGTCTCAAGAACACCACTGCAGACGACACCTCCACCTCCACGAAACCTAATGAAATCGACCTCAACGAATCTGACGGTCGTCTCAACACCGAATTCGCAAAACGTATGTTGAAGTGGCTCGCTGAAGGCGTCCGTCGGGGTCTTGAACTGTCCGGCGGCTCAGAGACGCCGAAAGATGTCAGTGCGTTACACACCCTCCTCCTCCGCAACATGGGGGAAAACTACATCGAGCTATCCCTTGACGCAGCTGCCGACTCCGCGTCAACTGCCGAATCTGCAAAGCGTGACGCACCAGACTTGAACTACCTCTCCCATCTTAAAGCCGCAATAAGCATAATGCACCTCATGCAATCCTGCACCAATACTCTCCTCATCCCCCTTGCCTCATCATCGCTTACTATCCGTCGCGACATGGAGAAGAACGCGCGCACATCCCTCCTCCGCATGGAAGATCACATCAATATCATTGAGCAGCGCACTATCGACGCGATATTGAACTGGACCTCCCGTCTCCTGTCCCAGCAATCGCGCACTGATTTCCGACCCAAAGATATGGAGTCTGATGCCGCTCTCGCACTATCATCCACAGCCACGTGTGCTGCTGTACTTAAATTTTTATCGTCTTTCCAAGACTCAGCGAAATCGACGTTTGCATCAGGCCCGAACTTGACGAACATACTGACAGAAATTGGCGTTGAGTTCAGATCACAGTTGCTTGAGCATTTTAAGAAGTGGCAAGTCAATCGGCTTGGTGCGATTATGCTGGTCCGTGACATTTCAGCTTATGTTGAACTGTTGCGGTCGTGGGACCTCGGGGCACAGTTTAACGGGACACTCGAGATGTTAGTGGAAATTGGCAGTCTATTTGTGCTGAAGCCGGAGGCAGTCAAAGAGAGGATCAGAGGCGGGCAGACAGGTGGCACCAACAATGCTACGGGTCAGACTGGCGATGGCGGGAATGCCAGCGCTGGCAACGAGGGTAGCTCTGCACTTGCGAACGTGAACAAGGAGAATCTGAGACCGTATTTGATGAAGAGAGAGGACTATATGGAGGTTGGAATGCAGAATCTGCTTTACGGGCTCTAGAGTAGCTCTGAGGAAAGTAATTCTGCCAGTGACGACCAGGATAAGGCTGGTGGTTCTGAGAGGTTTTCTGCTAAGTCTGTCGTCGGGCGTTAAGAGCGAAACCTTTGGTGCTGGCAGATGTTGGCTAGTGCTGGTAAATGATACGAGACGACATGACACACGCAATACGTGTTACGCGGCGCCCTAGGTCCTACCTGGCTCAGCGCATGCACCACCTTGCATACATGTTTGGCGCAAATGGCATACGAACACGACGAATGATTAGCAGCAGTTGTATGCTTATGTTACTGGATGGCCTTTGGGATGACAACATGGTGGCCGGCGTACGCGATCAGGTATGGTATCTGTTATAGCTTGATGACCCATGCATGAACTAGAAATCAGAATACGAACAATATGAGGCAATCTTCTATGATTGATAAGTAGATGTACATGTCCTCTTCTACATACGTTTGTTCTTTTGTACACAAAGGCGATCGTCCAGTTGTAAGAAGCCCACCTATCCCGTGTCTAACCAAGTTTGGGGAGAGTGAGGATGAAAAAGTCCTTTAAGCACCAAGTATGAGTGCTGAACGCTCTGTAAAGCTGTTTTGAAAACTGTGCGCAACACCGTTTCTTGTTTCGATTGCGTAGCACTCCGACTGATAGGTGAGGTTGCTCTGACGCTTGTTGACCACTGGAGACTAATCATTGTGCCTGTCCCATAGACCTGAATCTGACCGCGAAGCCTTTACCGATGGTGTTGCAGCGGTCAAAAATCCTTTGCTGAACGTCATCACATTTGCTTAGAGCCGCTATTTCCCAGCTGTGATCTTCAGGTGGCACTCTTCGTTGTGTCAGGAATGCTGTTCCCATCATTGCGGTTTCACCCAAAGCACCGCTGTTACTCGTATCCAACATGATCACGCCACCTTGAACCCAAACCCCCTCATACAATCCCTATATTTGTCGACCATTCCCTTGCAATCCTCCTGCGGATCGTCCGCCCTACTGAATAGCATGCATTCATCCCGCGCTGACTTCTCGTCTTTGCACACGCAACACGGCTTGACCTTTTCCGTTTTTGAGTCTGTGGAGGCGGGTTTGAGATCGGAAGCGAGGTTGTTTGGTGGTGCAGGCTGTTGAGAGTCTAGGATTTGGTTAGTTTAATGGATGTGGCGATGGGGAATGCGCAATGGAGAAAGAGAGTGTTCGAGCACCAAGAGACGAAGCCAATAGGTAAGCGCATTGAGATGCGTTGGTTTGCTGTAAGAAGGACATAGGAGCCGGCTACTGACCTCTGAACGGTGCTGCTGGTGCAGGAGAGTCTGAGAAGAACCAACCCATGGTGAGTGGTTCGTTTGCACTCAAAAGGTCTGGGGAGGTACTTGAGTCCCAGGATGAACTTCAAGTGCGATCGCGAATATTCAAGGAGGTAGGCTTGAGATGCGCAAGGGTAGATGAGCTCTAGAGGTGAATAATAGATGATGCTTAGAAATGCAACCGGACTGAAACTCGATGTACATAAAATAATGCGAAGATGTCATAGGCCGCACACATACATTGAGCTAGCCATGTTAGGCAGGTTATGCACCAGGTTCCAATGTCCAAGAAGAGAGTGCGGTCGGGCTTCATTCATATTCTCATCGGAAGTGCATCTACATGTTAACTGTGTAATTCAACTTGCCCTGATATCACTCGTTGCATCACCTGTTCTCATGATTCGACTGCAAATTTAAAGATGCTTCCCTTTTCCAGCCAGATTTAGCACCACGTCGCAGGTGCGCGGGAGAGTAAGGTGACATATGGTTGAACTGGCGAGAATTGAAAGGAGGACTGTCATTTGAGCTAGTTATCGTATGTGGGAGAAAAGGTCGGGAAATGTTGTGAAAGAGGAACCAAGTTGGGTTTCAGTGACAAAACTTCTGCTCTACTTGAACCTGTACTCAAAGGATGCATCCATAGCATTTAGCCGATGGTTCTTCAGCAACTTATGTCAGATTGAATGATCCAAACTGAATGATCATGGAACACAAAGCCTTCGGCGTTCACAGAATTCTAAGCTAGCTCCCACGTTCAAGTCTTTTCACGCGGACAACTTGACTTTGAACATTCCCCCAGGTCTCGTTCCGGACTGGTCCGCCTATCACTTCTTCTCTGCCAGCACGAACATCCGTCCATCCCAACCATACGCTCTGTTTAGCCTCCTTCCGAAACGCCTGACCGTTCTGTATGGTACCTTACTAGATGGATGGGGCTCGTGGAATTGAATACTTCGCTGGATGTCCAGCTTCGTCGGACTGAACTGCCAGACAGAGCCGTAAAGCTTTTCTGAAGAGAATCCAGTGGATGTTAGTGCATGTATGAAGTCCGTCCAGCTTACCTCACCCGGGGTTGCTGTTAACGAAGGTGTGTAGAAAAGTGTGTGGAAAACTTTGAGAGCGCGACTGTCGAGAGCGAAGGTTGGTAATGTGTTAATCGTGTCTTGAACAACAGTTGGCTCGGATGCAGCCGTGGTCGCGTCCACTGTCGACGTTCCTCGAGTCTTGACCTTCTGCTTTTGCTTTGGTGTTTCGCAGCGCTCTTGCTTGTGACCCGTTCGTTTCTCAATATTGTAGTACAACTCGGACAACGGTTTGCACAGCTCATCAATCTGCTCAAATGCAGGGCCCTCTTGTTTTGCAGGCTCGATCCACTGGGTTGTCCTTCTCAGAATGCGTTCTTGCCCGAGTAACTTGCCTACTGCCAGCTCCTTGAAGCCACGAGACCTAGATGTGATTGGGTCGACTTTGTCCCAGAAGACGTCTAGATTTCTTTCGGCGGATAGCAGCTGCTCGACGTTTTCTTTCGTCCTGCGTTTGTCGATAGGGTAGCGAAACTTGCCGTCTTCTGGATTCCCGTAGCGCGAAATGCCGTCAATCGCCTTAAGTGCAGACATCATTGCTCCGGCTGAAGCCATACGCTCCGCGAACTGCTTCGTGATATCACCCTTGCGATCAAGGACGGCATTTTCGAAATTCGCTGCCCAAGGCTGATACGTATTTACCTGCCGTAAACATTCACAAATGATACTCAAGTCCCCAACTACCCCGGCAAGGAAAGCCGAAATGAACTCGTTAGCTTTCGGCTCGGATTCTAAGAGTCGCTGCAGCTCGTCAACTGTATCTGTCATACCTACCAGGAAAAGCTCGTTGTCGTCTTCCCACAGTATTCGGAGTAGCCACTTGAGATTCTGTACAGGCTTATCAACCTTGAAGGTACCCTTTTGACGGACATGAATTTTAGGAGTATGAATATCTGGCGGCGGAGTCCTCTCAAAGAATGGTCTGAAAGCTGGTGAAGCAACAACGGAGTGTTTGAGCAGACCCAAGGGTCCTTTAGCAGCCTGGTTCAGGTAGTGCTCAAATCTCAAGATAGCGTCGAGATATTCGTCTGGAAGGCTTGCATCCTGCCTTATATTGAGTCTATGCTTTTGTTCCAACTCGATGAGCCGTGCCGCCTGACTCTGCAACTCACTCCAGATCTCCAGCGACAGATATGCACTTGTTATAATGTTGCCTAACACGCGACCCCAGAAGACGTTATCTTGTCGGTACTCGAATACAGGGTGTGGTTGACCGTGACTGTCCTTGAGCAGCTCTTGGCGATGCTCTTTGTACTCAAGCACGCAGTCTACGAAGTAGCTAGGATCCTCCCGAAGAGACCAAATGTGATCCTCAGTTGCTGTCTTCTTGGCAGCCAGAAGAGACTCTAGCCGGCGCCAGTTCAAGGAAGAAGGGGCGCGATACGGCGCTTCTATAGCCATTATTGATAGTGATGAGAAGCCTTCGATGTCGTTCTCGGACAGGGGCTCAAAGTTTAGCTGCAAAGGATAGTTATCGCTCGCAAGCCTTTCTGAATCCAAATCATGTAGAATCGTTTTGCAGCACCGGACTAAAAAATCGAGCACACGATGCTGGATTTCGAGAATCAAGAGACCTTCGCCTGGAAGAGTCCCAATGCGTTCGTTCATCCAGTCAAAGGCATCAGGGTGATCATCCCAGTTTAGGAGCTGACCGTAAGTATCGGCGGTCGTCCGACCTCTAAACAACATAACATGCCCGTTTAGAAATTTGGGAACGATGGCTTTTGAGATCTTACCGAAACGGCAAGCTCCAAGGTCGGAGAATGAAAATTCGCATGGTTGATGACGGCTTCGTGCATGCAAAAACAATGGCAGAGTTTTTGGCTTGCTCAGATCTTCTGCGTTGATGTAGGGAAAAAGATATGCATCACGGCACTTGCTGCCTCTGTCCCGCTGAACTTCGCTTTCACGGCGGAAGGCGGCAAAATCAGGTCGGTGGGAGATAGCCATGTCTGGCCAAGCTTTCAGCAAGATATTGAGGCGTTGGTTTCTGGTCTTCTTTGTCCAGCGCTTCTGGATTGTTTCCTCGTGCCTGTCCAGAATGCTACCCAGAAGGTGGAAAGAGTCGAAGATCTTGGTAGAGTATGACTTCGCTTCGCGCCGAACTTCTCCTGCAGTCGTGATTTCGGGCATTGGAAGACCTCCTGGTTGACCTGCTCCTAGCATTCTGAACATGGCTTTCGGATTATTGTATATAGATTGGTTGACTCCATCATCAGAGTCAAGATAACTTGATCGATTCATGGTGTAGTAATATAACGTTAGACCTAGCCTCGAGGTTGTTGTGCATGCCCACAGCGCACCGTCGTTTGTGGCCCAAGGAGGTTAAAAGTCGTTCAGCAGTTGTCTCAGTCCGTTGCGTATCCAGCCAGTCACCCATGTAAGTAATTTGGTGTCATAAGCCTAAATGCATAAGCTGACTATCCAGTAAACTCGCTTGGAAAGGAACTGATTAGCTTCTTTCTATACCTACTTCAGTAGTTTGACGGTGTTTTTATTATGTAGTCTCTTGCGAATGCAGGACATAGTGGCAGGGTTCCTGGAGAACCTTGCCGTCCATCACCCCTCCTCATTACTGTAATATTCCTGCCAAAACCATTGGTCGGTATTATCTTGGCAGAAAGCCTTGCCGCCGCCTAAGTAGAAAATAGCCCCTGTTGTGAGCGTGAATGCGGAGAGGATGGATTTTCGCACCCAGCTCACGGCCATTTAGGGCCTAGGGCAAGACCGCTTCACCTCACCCATTTCAAACCTCCTACTCTCTCACCAGTCACCCGCATCAGCAGTCACAAACGCGTTCTCGAAGCGCGTCGTCATGTGCCTTGAACTGGTCAAAGCAAAGTGCGGCACCGTTGTTCGATTGGTGAAAGTAGAGTTAGGGCGTCCGTACAGTTCCATTCTCACCTCGAACTATGAGTCAATAAAATATAAGTCAGGATAGAATCTGTGTATGAACAAAAGCGCAGTCCTAGAGCTTTGGCACACACCGTCCCCCTCGCTATGGCGGTCCAGATTCTCTCCGATCCGCACCTAGAGGCTTCAAGAGAGTACGACGTCTTGATGATCATCCCACAAGTACCTTTTCTGGCGTTGCTTGGCGACGTGGGAATCGTTGCGTCTCACAAAGATGATTTCCTTGTCTTCTAACCCTTCAGCTCAAGCGGCTTCTTGCTGTGCTTTTCGTTCCTGGCAATTACGAAGTGTATGATTCTAACTAGGGTGATGCTATCGATATGCTTCTTACCTTCGAACAGGACGTTCACAAGAACAGGTCTTTAGGAGAGTTTTCTTACTTGACTACACGACCTTCCGGGTGCCAGGCACAAGTGTTGTCATCCTGGGATGCAGCCTCTTTTCTTCTGTTCCAGCCCAAAACGAAATGGCTGTAGGCCTCAGGCTCAGCGATTTCTCCCAAAACTAGCAGCTGGGACGTTGGCATGCACGACAAGGCGCATGAGCGGGACCTCGCTTGGCTCAATGCGTAAGTCGCCGACCTTGAACACTCTGACGTCAAGGTCATGATCTTTTCGCACTGGAGCCCATCGCTAGATGTTCGTGCGATTGATCCAAGACATGTTGGGAGTCCGATCACGAGCGCTTTCTCTACAGATTTGTCCAAGGAGGCATGCTTCAAGAGTGACAAAGTGAAGTTTGAGTGTTTGGGCATACGCATTACAACTGCGATTTCACAATCCAGTGGGAGGGTGATGCTGGGCCGTTGAGGCTACTTGCGAAGCAGAGGGAATATTACTTGCCCAGGCTGAGGAGTTTGACGCGAGAAGACTGTCAAGGCTTAAGCGAGAGGCAGCTGATACGATTTAGGTACGAACCATGCGGGCGAACCTCTTCTGTACTCGTACATGCAAAATTCAACGCCAGAACAGAAGGAGACACAAGCAGTGCCAAAGCAAAAGCCATCTCCAACAAATCAGCCGACAATCGCAATTACCACAGACCAAGTTTCTGCCTCCACCACGCTTTAGTCTTCGTGGCATATGTGACGACATCATCGAGGCCTTGCAAGACAAGAGTTTTCTGGGCATTTGTGACGTTGAGCAGGCTGTGTGCCGTAGGTGCGTCGACTGCGCGGTCGCAAAGTGGCCAAGGTGAGCGGAAGGTGAGCGGAGGTTGAGCAGTGGTGTTGCTCACCGGTGATCCAGGGAGAGTGGTGTAAAAGCAGCAGCAGTCAGCTAATCACGAAGGTGAGCTGGGTGCGAAAATCTGCACTCTGTACCTGCAAAGACAAGACAGAACAGTCCCTTCATACTCCATATTTGCTAGACTCATTCGTGCCTCTGCAAAACAGTCTTTGATGAGGTGTGTTATGTTATATCCTCGATGAGCCGAAAAAAGGATTGCAGCCTTGTGCATTCTTTGAGGCAATCTTCACATACAGTCAGGAGCCTGAATTTTTGGTTACTTGGCCACTTGCATGGCAACGAATGCTCTACGCATAATTTGCTGGCTTAAGCAGAACGATTTGGCCTGCCGTACTAAGACCTGATGTACAAATGCCTTAGGCATACAGCGCTTTAATGACGATGGCTACCTAGAACCAACCTAAATAGGTGACCGACGAGGTTAGGCACACACCCCTATGGCGGTGAGCCGGTGTGAGCGATCCGCTTCACTCTAGGCTTAGAAGAGCTGCGAGCTTGATGCAGGTTTATGATGTCTTGGCGAAGTGGCAATCTTGAGCAGGTAATCGCACGCGCAAAAGGTTGCAGCAAATCACAAAGGAAAGATTCGATCGTACCTGGCGTCCACCAGTGTAGCACAATCTTACTGGTCTTGGCGCTGGGCACTTTTCGCGTTTGAGCGCGCTTGGTGGAGACAGCTGAATGTGGCTTTCTTTGGCCTTGTCTGGGACACTTTAGAAGCTTCTTCTTAACCCCACCAAACATCGTTTCAGAATCGATTCTGTATTCTTGTTCGCTTGGGGTTTTTGCAGAATTGCAGTCTAATCTTGCTGGATCATCTTGTGCAGTCCCTACTCCTAAATAGCTTTACTACACCCAATGAGTTGTCTTTTGCCCCTATTGAACTAACCCGCAATGGTATGCATGGAGTTGATCTCATATGGTATGTCCTGCCCGAGGTCACCGGAAGACATCGATATCGCTCAAAAGAACGTTTCACCGGAGATGCCGTTCTTGGCGATTGAAGATTTCTTAACGACTAGCTGTTTCCAAGCATACTGACCTGCCATTCCTGTTGTATGTCCGAATGTCTATTCGCACTTGGCCTTCACGCTACAATTTCGAGACATTCGTTCTTGGCACCCTCTTTCACGTATCATGAAAGAAACATGCCATGACAAGGAAACGACAAGCCTTGCTTGACCGCTTCAGGCAGGAAGATATCCTCTTGGTGGAACAACATACAGAATGCTAAGTCTTTGTGGCTTAATGCTTGCTTATGCCACTATCTACCATTGCTAGCAGCTACCAGATATGACTCGGAATGATGAAGACCAGGTATAAAGTGACACAGAAGGTACCTCAGAATGTTCACGGCTATCATCACTCAAGAGTTTTAACTCTGTATTCACTCCTTTAACCAACTACCACTACATTCGTTCATTTAGATTTCAGTCACTCATTTATCATGTATTTCAATAGAGCTGTCTTTGCTCTTGCAGCACTTCTTCCCATTTTGAACGCAGCTCCTGTCCGAGTACCGCGAGACGAACCCGTGGCTCCCTTGTCTGTGACAGGAAAATATATTATCACGTTGAAAGAAAGCGCTGATGCAGCTGCTCATGTGTCCTGGATTTCCGATGTCCATGCCCGGAGACTTGCTCGTCGACAGGAAAGCGAAGAACCAACCAGCGGTGTCGAGAAGACTTACGAGATCGATACATTCAAGGGCTATGCTGGTCAATTCGATGATGCCACGATCGAAGAGATCAGAAACAGTGACGACGTTGAGGAGGTCGAGGCGGACCAGATCTGGACTATCAGTGCCTTGACAACTCAGAATTCCTCCACTTATGGACTTAGCAGTATCTCCCACCGAAAGCTCGGTCAGACCGGCTATGTATATGACACCACTGCTGGACAAGGCACCTACGCATACGTCGTTGATACTGGTATCAACATCGATCATCGTGAATTTGAAGGCCGTGCGTCCAATGGCTACAACGCAGTGGGCGGACAGTTCACCGATACGGCCGGACATGGTACCCACGTTTCAGGCACAATTGGTTCCAAGACGTACGGTATAGCCAAGAAGACCAACCTCATTGCAGTAAAGGTTTTCCAAGGCGAATCTTCTTCTACCTCCATCATCCTCGATGGGTATCAGTGGGCAGTCAACGATATTCGGGCAAAGGGACGACAAGCGAAAGCAGCCATCAATATGTCCTTAGGCGGCGGATTCTCTACTGCCTTCAACAACGCTGTCAAAGCCGCATACAACGCGGGTGTCGTTTCAGTCGTGGCAGCTGGTAACGATGGCGTTGATGCCTCAAAACAATCTCCTGCTTCGGCTCCGGAAGCGATCACGGTTGGTGCTATCGACAAAACCGGCGCTCGAGCGTACTACTCTAACTATGGCAATGTGGTTGATATCTTTGCTGCTGGTTCTGATGTGCTTTCGACCTGGATTGGTTCGAACACCGCAACCAACACCATTTCTGGAACTTCAATGGCCACTCCTCACATCGTCGGTCTTGTCCTATATCTTCAGAGTCTTGAGGGATTAAGCACTCCTGCTGCTGTAGCAAACAGAATTACGTCTCTTGCCACCACTGGCGTGGTTACGGACACACAAGGTAGCCCTAACAGACTCGCTTACAATGGTAATGGCGCGTGAAGGCAGCACATCTATCTTAGAAGCTTAGAAAGATATACAACAATATGCTCAGCTTGCAATGTACAGAACTAAGCGCGGCGGGCCGCTCAAATCACGATTGCAATGACGCTCTGGAGGTCCTATCTACATGTGGATGCAAGTGTTGAGTTTTTGGTCTAGTCAAGGTCACTAGGCTAAATAACTTTACACTATTCAAATCATCCTTTATATACCTCTATATCCAAAATGTAATGAACACGATCTGACTCAACAAAACACATCTCTCGTCTTCTATCTCTTCTTCTGCTTCGCAATCCTCCTACGCTCCTCAAACCGTCCCCAACCGGCATCCCACAAATCCTCGTACAGCACCAGGTCCCTGATTCTCAACCACCTCGCTACACTAAATTCAAGTCCCCACTCAACCCAGCCCTCGCTCCTTAGCACGCTCGTAAATGCAAACCATATCATCGCGAAGATCGAGCCTGCGGCAACCCCAACGAGCACTTGTTTTGGCGTGTGATATATTAGGTATATCCTCGACATGGCTACTGATGAGGCTGTAAAGATTGATATAACGCTGAGGAGGAGGCGAGAGGTAAATGATTGTAGAGATGATGGTTGAGAGGCGGACGGGGCTGAGCCGGTGGTTGACGTTGCGGCGGGATGGGGATGCGGTTGGTGCCGGAGGAGGAGGAACAGTGTCAAGGAGATGGCAAAATATGCTGCGAACTGGGAGTGTGAGGATGGCATGCCGTAGCCTTTACCGTGCATATCTGTAGCTGGTTAGTACCGCTAACGGCACCCAGATATGGCAAAACAGTTAATGGTTAACTTACGTTGGGGCCGTTCCTCTCGAATCCAGCGTTTCAAGCCAAAATTAAGAAGCTCACAGGCCATTTGGCCAGCGAACATCAGGATGACTTCAATTTCGCGGGTTGACCAGATCAGGGTTACGTAGATTATGCATAGGGCTTGAGGAACCAGAGCTAGCCATGCTGAAATGATGGATATGCGGTCTGCTGGATTCTGAAGTGAGGTCAGTAGTTGAAGGTAGGTTTCTGGACGCATGAGGGTGGTAGTGACACCTGTTATATTTCGGAGCTCTGTTGTACCGCAACTGGCTGAAACAGAGTTGCGACTTACATATCGGACATGAGTTAGGGAGAAAGATGCTAGGGGAGCGTCGTCCATTACCCTGATTGTGAGATATGTTTCACTTTAATGCGGCTCATGCAACACACTCGCGCCAACTTCGTGATCACAATATATCTCAGAATGGGGTGAATGCCGTAGCAATAAATGCAAAATACTTTGAAGAAGAATTATTGCAATCTACACCGTGCTCAGAATTCTAGCAAGGAGGTTAGAGTCTTGGCGCGTATTGAGTTCCAAGAGATTTGTAAGTTGATACTTATGATGGGGATATATGCTTCTGATACCAAGATATGACCTTAAGGTACTAACTTTCCCGCTCTAGCTGCTATCGTTGTCAGCATAAACCTTCTCTCCATGAAGAATATTGGTCGAGATTACTCGTGAGGGTTTACAGCCCTGATGCTGACAAACGGTACAAACATGACGTGGTGTTACCGGGTACTTTGCAGAAAGTATCGCAGTATCATTGGAGATCGCGTGGCGACCAAACAGATTCACCATGACTCTTCCACGCAAAAGTTCGTCAAGGCTTCTGTGACCTTCTACAGGCGTTCTTGCCAACTCTGCACACCTAATGAGGTATCAGTACGGCATTCTGTGCGCTGGTATCCGAAATTCACAGCGCATCGTATAAGACACAACTTTCTTCGCTGGTCGCAGACCCCTCTCACAGTCATGCTCGATCACAGATAATATTTGCCTTTGTTTCAGAAGACAGATGGAGGAAGATGACGAACGCACGATTGAGCTCTCTTCAATCGAAGCAATCTATCCTGAACTTGTGCTAGATCCTGCAAAGTCATATGCTGCAACACTCGATCTACCCGTGACGCCAGACAAGCCATTGAAGATCTATTTTCAATCATCGACCTCGACCGTGCCAAGTGGGCTGCTCTCACCACCAACCACTGAAGGTACAGAAGGTATAGACATACGTCTTACCCATGCCGAACGTGCGCCACTGGCAAATGCTTTGAAGGTTGATGTCCACGAACTTGCCCATTTACCCCCGCTCAAGCTCGACATCAGCCTTCCAGATGGCTATCCACAGAACAACCCACCTACAGTGACTGTACGATCTGATCCTAGTTGGCTCCCTGATAGGACTTTGAAAGAAATCCAAGACAAGTGTACAGAGCTTTGGCGAGAATGTGGTCAAGATCAAGTCCTATTCACATTTATTGATCACATTCAACAAGAGGCGGAAAAAGCGTTTGGGTTAGGTGGCACGGATCAGGAGTTCAAGTTACCTAGTGACTTGAAGCTGATCCTGTTAGACTATGATCTAAAGTGCAAACGGGAACATTTCGAGAATGAGACTTTTGATTGTGGAATCTGCCTCGAACCGAAGAAAGGCAGGATTTGCCATCAGCTCTTGTTCTGTGGACACGTGTTTTGTGTCGCTTGTTTGCAAGACTTCTACAACACCTGCATTGTTGAAGGAGATGTCGATAACGTAAAATGCTTAGACCCTGGATGTGGCAAGAACACCGTCGTCGATGTCTCTCCCGGCAAGAAGCGCAAGATCGATCCCACATTGAACCCCAGTGAGCTTCTGCAAATTCCGATCGAACAGGAGCTAGTGCAGCGGTATGTTCGCTTGAAGCGCAAGAAGAAGCTGGAAGCCGACAAAAACACAATATACTGCCCACGACAATGGTGTCAAGGTGCAGCCAAGTCTAAGAAGCATCCCAAATCGGACGATCCTCTGTACGACGAAGCTAATTCTGAGTATGAATCCGAGCCAGAACCCGAAGTCAAGTCAAAGAAGAAAAAGCAAAACATAGAGGACATCCCAATGTCCGAGCGATTGGCTGTTTGCGAAGATTGCAACTTTGCTTTCTGCTCGGTTTGTAAGAAGGGATGGCATGGCGAGCTTGCAAGATGCAACCCGAGACGTCAAGCTGAGCTCAATGAGGAAGAAAAGGCATCCTTGGAATACCTTCAAAAGTACAGCACTCCTTGTCCAACGTGTAGCGCACCTGCTCAAAAGACATTTGGTTGCAACCATATGATTTGCTTTAAGTGCAAGACGCATTTCTGCTATTTATGCAGCTCGTACTTAATGCCAGACAATCCTTATCGACATTTCAATGACCACAAAAGCACTTGTTATATGCGCTTGTGGGAGCTGGAAGGTGGTGATGGAGCTGAAGTGGGCATGGGCTATGCTGGCGGGAACGCTGCACCATGGCAAGCAGAGGACCTCGAGTCTGATGATTCTGACGGCGACAGTGACATGAGCGACGAGGACTTTGAGGAGTTTGACGGCAACGACCTTGTTAACTGGGATGAAGATGAGTCCGATTCTGACGCAGATGAACCTGCCCCTGATCAGCGGAGAGCCAATAGACCACATATCGAGATTGTGAATTTCGCTAGGAACGGTGCTGGGCGTCGGATTGAGCTCCCTGATCGGCCTGAACAAGCACCGCCTCCGCCTGCACCAGCTCCACCTCAACAGGGACGCAGACGGAGACGAAGACCCAATGCAAGACCACAACCGCAAGCCAATGCTCGAATGCCATTGGGCGCGCCTGTACAGCAAGCTCGAGCTGTCGACGCCGACCAAGAGCCCGTGCAAGTCGCAGCAGCAGCTCCCGGGCAAGGAAATAATTTAGACGGTGCGCTGCAGAGATTCCTACAACTTGCTGTCGAAGATCGAGAGGACGAGTGGGATAGTGATGAAGATGACATACCTGAGCCTGTACAAGGGCGAAGAGCCCAGAACAGACGAAGATGACGATGAAATATTGGTTATAATATATATCTATTTGATGCTCGAGGCTGAGCCGCTTAGACATAATCTTGTTTGCTAAACTGTTGTTGTTGGTATCCTGAACAGTCTTTCAGCCTCGGTCTGTTTTCTGTATGCCTCAGGCATTTATATCGATAAGCTTAATCGACAAGTGGCACCTCAATAAATACCCCTGCCAAGAAGGCGCAACACTACTTAGCGCATACTAAGAAGTGTTGCATGTTGACACGAAGCCAGAGCAGCACATAGAGCATTTTCAGCGACCAACTCAGAGACCCTTGTTTCAGCGTATGTTCAAGATGGCAAAGGGCAGCACGAAGAACAAATATTCTGTCATCCTTCCTACATATAATGAGCGACAGAATCTCCCGGTGCTGGTGCAGATGCTCTACGATGTCTTCACAAAGGAGTAGGTTCAACATACGCAAAGCAAGTCCCAACAGCTTGCGCGAAGATGCCAGCAACATGAACTGACCAACGCTTCAGAAATCTCAACTGGGAAATAATAGTCGTCGATGATGCTTCCCCTGACGGCACCCTCGAACGAGCCAAAGAACTTCAGAAATCCTTCGGCGCAGATCACATCGTACTGAAACCACGAGCCGGCAAGCTCGGTCTCGGCACCGCCTACGTCCACGGCTTGCAATATGTCACAGGCAATTTCGTCATCATAATGGACGCTGATTTCTCGCATCACCCGAAATTCATCCCGGATATGGTCAAGATACAGGCTGCTACAAGCTGCGACATCGTCACTGGAACGCGATACAGATCGTACACACCGAAAGGTCTGGATCAAAAGATGGTCGGAGGTGTGTATGGATGGGACGCGAAGAGGAAGTTGACTAGTCAGGGTGCGAATATTCTTGCGGATTTCCTACTTGCGCCGGGTGTGAGTGACTTGACAGGTAGCTTCAGATTGTACAAAAAGGAGGCGGTGATAAAAGTGATTGAGGCAACGGAGAGCAAGGGATTCACGTTTCAAATGGAATTGATGGCGAGGGCGAAGGCCATGGGACTACACGTTGAGGAGTGCCCGATCACATTCGTGGACCGAGTTTATGGTGAGAGCAAGCTTGGTGGGGAAGAGATTGTGGAATACTTGAAAGGATTGACAGGTTTGTGGTGGAAGGTGTAGGCTTGGGATTACGAAGCATTTCAGATTTTTCCAACTTTTTTTCAGGTTGCTGAGATGAGCGCTGGAATGGATATTGCTGAGGTGTGTGGCAGAGCAAGTTTTATGACCTCGCAGATTGGCGCTTTCAAGTTTTAGAAGGGCACCAGCGGCGACATACTGGAGACTAATCAAACATGCCAAGTCAAGTCTATGAGAAAGTACAATGAGGCAAGATGACCCCACTCGCCCTGATGCTTCATTCTGCGCAGAAGGGCTGTGGACCAACCTATGGTCAAGCGCAACCGTGTACCGTTCCACGCGTTGTTATCATCCGGCCCTACCCTGAAGTTATTTTCATACACAGCGATTCTCGCAAAATGCTAGTCTAACTACTAATAAGTTCGTGAACCTTAAAGTGGCGTTATACATGTGTGGTCTGATGCTCATCCAAATGCAACAATTTCCATCCAAGCTGAAAGACCGGGCCAGACCAAGCAACGCCCCTCCAAGTTTGGGAAGCTTCTCTAGCCGTCGAGGCTTGTACCATGTTGTTTGCGCTTCAGAGTAGGAAGCATGATTGGATTCTGTACATTCAGGCGTCTTAGGTGTAAGCTTCAGGGCCTGTCAGACAACATTTTATTAAAAGCCAGCTGACGAAGTCGGCGCATCCTGTTTGCCATTGTCCGTGCTGTTTCCAGCCTCCAAAAAGTTCTGGGACAAGGTCACAAGTAACTCGCAGCGTCTGAAATCCTTTGAAGCTTGCGGTAATTCTGTAGCAATGCGGCCAATCGTTTAGCCGCGCAATGGCTCTGTATCATCTCAACCAAATACATCCGTAACACGCAAAGAGGTTGTGCATATCACAATGTCCACAGAGTACTTGCGACAGTGCAGCAAGTACCTCCAAAAGTACGACATTATGCCCAACTATGGAGACATGTGATCGACGCCTTCAGAGATGCACGGTAGATCATCTGACGTGGAGCAGGACCGCAAAAGAATCTCGGAGTCATTCTTCTTTCTCGAAGAAATCCTGATTGGGTCGATTCGTTGATCGCCTTGCCCGTTGCCAAGAACGTCTTTCGCCCGATTTTCGGGTTGTGGAAAATTTCTGAGACACCGGATGGACAAACTAGGAGATTTTAGGCCAACTCTATCTCTGTATGTCATCGGAGGTCCCTCCGTTTTTTTTGGCGGAATGGATTCATCATCGCGTCCATGCGAATGGTACACTAAGAGCCGTTGTCTTCGACCAATCCCTGCCAGATATGCTATATTGTCTTGCCCGATCATTCTAGCACCGCCTAAAGTTTCTTGAAGCTCATCATTGCTGAGGACCCTGCGAAAGGGGTTGCGAGCTACAATGATTAGACTTAACATCTCACAATATCAGGAAACTTTTCGCAAATATAAGTAAAGAAAGCGCGTTTTACAGCTTCTCGAGTCTGTGAAATCTTTGTGTCCAGCGTCGAGATTGACGATAGCCAGACAAACAACATACGAGTTATCACTACGAAGCGGATGTCACGAATATGCCTACTGCTGAAGTCGTTATTTTGTCTTAAAAGAAGACAGAGCCCTCCTTCTGAACCGACGTTTTCGGAAACCATGATACAGCCTCTGCGACCAGAGAACATCATGACCGCGCCAACCATGTCCGGTACGGATCGAACCCGGAAGATTTACCAGCCACTACATCCCTCAGTTAGACCACTTCTCGATCCAGAGTACGTTGCTTTCCACGATAAGTACATCCAGTACGTTGAGCCCGACGAAGATAGACCATGGGATGGAAGTGCGCGGACTCGGCAGAACTGGCCCTATGCCGGCTCTCCAATCGTAGAGGTTGGCAGTGTGGAGGACTTCCGACCAGCTCCAAACATCGAGTTCCGAGTCTTTACACCAACCGGACCGGTACCTCCGCAGGGTTGGCCTGTATTCATATGGATGCATGGCGGAGGATTTGCCGGAGGAGACATTAACGGAGATAATGATCTTTGCTCTATGCTCTGCCGAGACGCAAATTGCGTCGTTGCTACTGTCGGCTACAGACTCGCTCCTGAGCATCCATATCCGGCCGCAATTGAGGACGTTACCGAAACCCTAAAATGGATTAACAGCGACAAGGGCTCATCAACTCTGTCAATTAACCGTACTAAAATCGCAATTGGTGGCGCATCTGCAGGCGCTAATCTCGCAGCTGTTCTCTGCCTCATAGCCCTCGACCTCAAAATACCCATCATGCTGCAACTCCTGGTTGTGCCAGTTATTGATCAGACAGCGACCGTAAAAACTGTCTGGTCCGAACATGTACATGCGCCATGGCTCACACCAAGTCGGATGACCTGGTACCGAGATCTGTACCTGCCTCATGCTACTCCTGCGAAAGCATGTGAGTGGCAAGTCTCACCTTGTTTTGCGCCAGAAGAGGCGTTGAGGAGGTTACCAAGAACTTTTTTCGCCATTGGCGGGCAAGACATGCTATCCACTGAGGGGTTGGCGTATGCTGAGAAGCTGAAAAGGCTTGGAGTTGACGTTGACGTGAAAGTGTATGAGGGGATGCCGCATGGGATGATCACCTTGTCCGGTAAGTTGGCCACTAGTATCTATCATTATGGAGCGAAATGCTGACTATTTTGCTAGGTGTGGTCCGAAAGGGAAGACTTGCACAAATGGAGATTCTGGGAGCTGTTCAGAAAGTGTTCATGAATCAATGACGTGTGCCTGCACGGCGTGTCCGACAAATTCTGCAGAGGTTCGCGAATTTTTTGGTTGTAGATACATAGATTTGCTCAGACCACGGCTGAGATCTCACACGAGAGGCATGCACCAGGTTTAGGAGTGAGGCGTTTCATCACGACAAAAGGCAACATTTGACTGTCTCGGAGCAGGCAAATGTTGATGCTAGGGGTTAGGTTTGGAAATTCTGCTTGCAGCATGGTGGTCATTTGATAGCTTGTAAAGAGCTAAGGATGTGAGTCTTCATGCTTCGGCGATGCCGGGAGGCTGACCGTAGATTCAAAAGTTCAGCATTGCCATCGATCAAGCTTCGAGGTGGCGACATGCTTACACAGTATAACAGCATTAAAACACCTTTTACTGCGCCACACATTTCCACGCAACGAATAGAAAGCATTTCAAACATGATGCTTTCTGATGGACACAATGCCCGCGTGGATGTTTTTCGATTGAGGAATAATAAAGCATTATATTTGCCGTTGATTTCGTCTGTCTCATGATTCGACGGCAAATGGGGCTTGTAACGTCTTTGAGACTTTGACGATAAGGACACGAATGCACGATAAACGCATCTGCACACGTTGAAATTGTAGTGAATTTTGAGCATAACATACATCGAGGCATTAAGGTGTTGTTGCCCATATTTGCACCAAAAAGCTTCCCGAATATTGAGTTAGCGTATCTCAGAAACGCCTAAATGCTGGCGAAGTAGTTTATTGGTAGCCTTGGCATTTACCGAAACCATACAATCCAACGCGCCTTCTCGAGGTTTCCGTTTCAGAGTCCGGTAGCTGGCTTCTACATATGATCTGGCATTACTGTCATAGTCTGTTTCATCGTTCTTTTCTTGCGTAGCATCCTGACATGAGTAATATGGAGCATGATACCAACGTCTGATTATTAACAATGGCATCTCAACCCATGGAGCACTCCAAGAACCAGTCTGAGACTCAAGACTTGCTGCTTCGAGCCGATGAGATTGATACAGGTACGACTATCCAGTCACCTAAAGGCACTCAACCGTTGAGCGCTCTCGGTGGCACCAATAGACCAATACCTCCACCTCGTCCTGCTTTACGGAGAGAAACCTCAGCTCCTCCACCGCCACCTCCGTCGCAACCACCTCCTGCACCACCTCCAAATCTCATAGGCCAGCCAGAAGATCCTACAGACTCTCTAAATCTGCCCCAGCTCAAGCAACTTGTCCGCCACATCTTCCCGATTAAGCCTGAGGCGAAAGCCTACGCTTATCAGTATCAGGATGCTCAAGATTTCAGCGTTGAGATCGATGAGTGGTTTCACTACACAAAACCAGATCAAGATCGAGATTACTTACTAGCCGCCAGAGAAGCTTTTGAGGAAGCATGGCAAAGTTATAGCGTATCTGTGTTGAAACAGAAAGAAGTGACCTGGGCTGATGTCGAGCATAATCAGCGTACTGCTTTCTTGAAGGATTTAACTCCCCAGCTCCAGCACGCCGAAATTACGACGAGGCAACGTGCCGTCGCAACGATGTTGTATGTTCTATCAGGCATTTGGACCACGTCAGCTGGTGTAGAAGAGCCTTCGAATGGCGAGCAATCATCCGATAAACCTCTCGGCAATCCGCTTCAGATAGAATGGATGCACAAGAACGCAGATTTGGTACTCGAAGTTGGTTTACTGCCACCTCTTTACGATTGTATGCGAAAAGCTCTGGAGCGACCGCTGGTGGAAATGCAAACAAAATCACATGTCGAAGAAGCATATGAAGGCGCTTTCGATGATCCGCAGTATTGTGAAGTATCACTCTGCTTTTCTTGCTTCTACATAGTGATAGAGTCAGCCCGGTCACGACTTGCTTCTGAGCCTGGGCGCAAACTCCGACTAGCCATGCTATCGCTGCAGCCGGATTTCCTTGTTTTTATGACTCGAACGATATCACAATTACGATGGGACGAATCCTACAATATACCCTTGATGCATGCCGTACAGCTTTTGTGGAAATCAATCCTGTTGGTGTTTGGGGACACAAAAGATTATTTGGAACGAGTAAAAGGCATTTTGCAACCTCGAGTCGATTCATTTTCAGCAGATGCCTGCAAACCTATCTTGACTGCTTCACCTCTCGACTACCATCTTTTCCGACAGGAAATTACATCCAAATACCCTGCTTATAACCCACCTCTTCCACTAATACCACTTGAGACTGATCAACGAAACATTCTCCCACCGTTGCCGCATCATGCTGCTCGCGCTGATGGTTTCGACGCTTTCCACAAAACAAATCAGTCGAACGGATCTATCATGTACCAGCCGGTCCATATCGCAACCCCGGCACCTTCGCCGCCACCTTCACCTGGAGGTCCCGGCGGCAAAGGTGGGAAGAAGCAGAATTACCAGACGAACCAGAATTTTCCATTTCTTTACCCGCCTTTGGATAGTGCTAGCAACAATATTGGTGGGAAAGGCTCATCTGAGTTCCAGGACTCGGTGGTTGGCCGAAATTGGGAAGGCAGTGATATTCCGGCCTCAATACTCGAAGCGGGCGAGCTGTTCGCAAGTCGAATGCGGATGACACGTGCTATGCGGCAACTGTGGAAAGAAAGAGATCAGTTCATGAAGTATGATCGAGGCTGGAACAGCAGACAGCAGAAAGCAGAACGCAAGCCTGACCAGAAGGGTGACACAGAAGAAGAGGACAAACTCGCTGACCCGGAACTACAAGCTCGAATGGATGCTGTTGAGTCCTACTTTCACCATGCCCTGCCAGATCTTCAATCCCTGATTATTGTCATGATGAAGATCATGCTCACGAATGTCCAAGATATCGCTGTAAGGAACAATCAATTGCAAGAAGCACAAGGCGGAATGAACAGGAACAAGTCTGCCACAAACTTACCTGCAGCAAATCAGATTCCAAGCCCGCCCTCTCCGCCACGACCGAACGAGATCTCTCTTGACGATCTAGATAACATTCGTACTCGTGAAATCAGCCAGAAAGCTATTTCGGCCTCCCTCTTCTTAATGCTCAAATGGTTCAAATTAAGTCACATCCTGAAGTTTGAATACATTACCCAACTACTACTCGACTCAAACTACATCCAGTTGACCTTAAAATACTTCGCTCACCAAAACCTCGAAGAATTAGTTGCGTTCCGATATGACCGTGATGATCTTTCCTTCTGGCGTTACTGCCAAATTCACTCCGACCATCCACCTCTCTCACCAACATCTCCCACCTCTCCAACCCACCACTCCGACCCTGAGGATGACGCTATCCCACCACCCATTCAACGCCATCGTCGCTCGCCATCCGCAGCCCCAGAAAGCACTCAACAAAACCAGCAACAGCAAACCACGATAACACTCACAACTGGCCTGTCCCAACCAATTCTCGCGTCACCACCGCCCCTAGCCGACGAACTCGGTAATCCAATTGGCGACAACTTCCCCAGCTCACCCCTTCCCACAACTTCCTTTAGCACGCGCCACTTCCACACCTCCATCTCCCTCCTTCGCATTCTCCAGAAACTCACGCGTGGCAAGTCTCACCGCATATTGCTCCTCGTCAGTTTCAAGTCGGCACAAATCCTGCGGCGCATCCTTCGTGTCCCGGAGCCGACACTTAGTCTGTACGTCCTCAAACTTTTTAAATCACAGGTTCCATACTGCGGGCGCAAATGGCGGCAGAGCAACATGCGCGTCATCACGGCGATATACTTGCACTGTCGGCCGGAGCTCCGAGATGAGTGGCTAGCTGGTATGCATGACGCGGCGCCAGGGGCGGGCATGGGCGCGGCAGGGCAGGATAGCAGTGAGTTCGAGGAGGCCGTGCCGTTGGAATGGGGGCTGCGGGGATTAACGTTTTGGTGGATGAAGAGGAATTACGGAGATGTTATGAGGGCGAAGAAGGAGCAGAATCGAAAGCCTGGGGCTGGTGGTGGTGAAGATGTGAGTGAGAAGGAAGAAGAGGGCGGTCAGGAAATCGACGATGAGGAGCGAGATTTCTTCAAGCGCGAGCTGGATGCCGTTGGATGGGGTGTGGCAGGTCTAGGTGTCAGAGGTGACGACGAAGAAGTTGCGTTTGGCGAGGAAGCACCGGGTGCAAGCGGCGAAGTCGTGAATGGGAACGTCGGTGTCGGCGTGAACGGCGTGCAACGGCAGCAGACACCGGCACCGCAGAGTCAGAACCAAGACTATAGAGTGCAACAACAACAGTGGGCTGCTGAATCGCCGAACTCTGATTTTGGGCCGCAAGGGGCTGGTGGAATTTTGGGGATGGGCGGTGTGAACTTGGCCGCCTGGCAGTAGTTTGGCCAGGACGAAGATGTTATGTCTGAGCCGGTGGATACTTACGCTCACGAGGTAAAGCTGAAGATGAGTGAGGGCTCTGGACTTGATCTCAAACTGAAGCTGGACGAGTTGAGAAGGGTGGATAGAGCAACTAGTATGGAGCGAGCTAAGAGGCGGAGGCGTGAGAGTGACAGGCAAGAAAGGAAGACTGAGGCGCTATCAACACTACAGGACGTCTTTCATCGGTCTTGGAGACAGGAAGGGAGAGATGAAACAAACACGCAAACCGAGTCTCGACATGCGAGCGGACGACGAGAGCGACAGCAGCAGCAACAACGTCGGCGTTTCAATGCACGATCTCCTTCACGGAGAACTCTCCCAGCATACGAGCATGCGAACCCTTTCGATTTTTTCAATGCTGATGGTTCACCAGGTATCAAATCGCTTGATGGCAATCCAAGCTATGCAGAACCACAATGGAGATCTGGAGCTCGAGCAGCGTCTGAACGCGGTGTATCTGCTGTCAGTCCGCCGGAATTAAGTGGGTTAGATAGCGCGGATATCATCTTCACTTCAGACGACGAAGAGGATGGGACGACGGGTGAAGTGGGATGTGACTTGAAGCAGTACAAAGCTGAGTTGCGGAGCAAGAATAGGCGATGGACATAGGCTCAGTTGTCTAATTGTCAATCCACTACCTAGGTCGGACGTCGGCTGAGCGCTTTGTGTGTAGGCGAGCTTGGAAGTAAGGGTAATTGCATTTGCTTGCTATAGGTAGTAAGTAATAGTATAGAATGAGCAGAATTCAGTAACGATGATGTTTTCCCACTACGCCTGCTCTCAACAAAGTCGTCGATCCAAACGGCAAACATCTGCTTTCCTCTGCGAGCTCTCGTCGTGCTTCCGGCGCAAAACCCGAATCTTTTCCTAACCGTCTATCGTCATCTCCATCATTGCAGACAGCTCTCAAGCCTTTCAATGTTCTCACATAATAGTTTATCCGTGTCAGTGTCTGGACACCTCCCGAGCTGCTTGATGACTGAGTGCACAGACCATATCGTTCATCGGAGCTCTCCTCACACCTTTCGGCATGTCATGTCCCAGTCTAGGCACCGTCTCCCCAGATACCGACCACACCCATCATGAAACCAACACCGGAAACGATGGTTCGTACGAATTGCACTTTTCTTTCTCTCGCCATCTCCATCTCAACTTTCTCGCCGTTGACCGCGAACTCCTTCTCCTCTTCACTTCCACTGCTTGTCTCCCTTCCGACGCTCACGTATTCACTGTCGCCCATTGCCTTCCGTCCTCTCACACCATCGTCCTGCGGGGCTACAGCCTTTCGAGAACGGAAAGTCGGGAATCGCTGTAAGCCATTGTAGTAGTACTCTATGCCCTGGCCTCCGATAAAGCTGACAAGCGCGGTCCATAGAAGGTAGGGGTGCTTGTTGCGGGAGCTGGCAAGGGTGTAGGCGGTTATGAGACTGAGGGAGGAGATAGAGGCGAGGGTGAGAGTGGTGCGGGTCGCGCTGAGTTGGAGGGCGGTTAGAGTTCGGGAGGCGTGGGTTGCGCTAGGGAGGAGGGCAAGGGTTGGGAGAGTTAGAGTTGAGAGGGTGTAGGATGTTCCCTGAAGGGGAGTCAGCATATGTTCGACATGTCGATTACTGATGCAGAGTGAAGCAGGTGGTGGAGTCGGATAATGCGTTGACTGTGTTGGCGCTTCAAGTCTAAGTTGATATGCTACCACAGTGCCCTCTGGGTTTGTGCTCAAGACTGGCGGTGCTTACCGTTAGGAGGCCCAGCGAGAAAGTTCCCACGAACTTGGTGAGGGTGATGGGACACACTCCCATCTTGTACTGAAGGTAGGTGGGGATGGATCTTCGGCCGGCTCAGTTGAGCTTATCGTTCGACGTGTTGACACTAAGGCGTTGTGATGGACGTGGCGAAACAGCTTCTTACGGAGGGAAACGTGGCTGGTTGTGAAGGAATGATCTGTCTAGTAGATGCACGTATGGTCGATGTCATGTCAAGTTGCCTGCGCGCACCACCTTGCAGCTGCATCATAACGCAAGGCTCCGCAGCTGTACAAGGCTCTGGAACAGGGTCTTCCAGGGTCGTCCAGGCGAGCTCCAATTATTGAACGCGTAAAAACAATCGAATGATCCATCTTCAGCAGAACTGCATCCTCAAACCTGACTGCCGAATTGTTCTCTCCTCAGCGGTAGGGAAGAGTGAGCTACAGTGCTCTTGAGCGTTTGCATTTCAAGCATCAACATTCTTTGCTTACGACGTCGCCGCCGTTGTCGTCCTACTCTTGCGGACAAGGTGATCCAGTTTCGGGCCAACATCGAGCCTCGGCAGTTGGCTGTTCCGTGGAGCTTGGACTGCTTTGTAAAGTGCTGCTTTGTACAATGTTACCGAATATGCCTGTGTACATAGCCTATGGCTCACTTACGGCCGCAGTGTATCACCACACATAAGACAATATCACACGCTGCCAGGTTGTTCTGCTCACCTTCTTCCAGACCACTGTTGTATCCCATTCTGAGTTTGCGTCACTACCGTCGGCAACAATCACTCATCCCCGCCAATCGCAGCCGGAGCTTTAGCACCAGCACATCCTTGAACACTTGGACCGGAACTCCTAGAACCATGCCTCTAGACAAGTCAGAATACGTGAGCAGCATTTGGAAGGATGACATCTTCAGTAAGCACTCCAAGCGCTCCTACACACCCGAGCCGGTCGCTGGCCCATTTGCCAAACCCTCTCGAATTGTCGTCCGAAAAGACTCATACTAATACTACATCACAGAGGACAAAGTCGTCTTCTGCACGGGTGGCAATGGCAGTATCTGCTCTGCCCAAGTTCGTGCCCTTGTTCACCTAGGAGCGAATGCCTGCATTGTCGGCCGCAACGTCGAGAAAACCGAAGGCATGGCTAAAGACATCGCAACCGCCCGCCCGGGCAGCAAAGTCCTCGGCCTCGGCGCCGTCGACGTGCGAAGTATGGAGTCGCTCGAGAAAGCCGTTGCGACCTGCATCAAAGAGCTTGGGCGGATAGACTTCTGCATGTGAGCGTGTCGATGTTTGAAATCAGAGAGATGCTAACAGTTGTATTACAGTGCCGGCGCAGCAGGCAACTTCCTTGCCCCAATGGCGCAGCTCTCAGCAAACGCTTTCAAAACGGTGATAGACATTGACTTGATAGGCTCCTACAACTGCGCAAAAGCCTGCCTTCCCCACCTGATCGCCGCAGCGAAAGAATTCCCCACCGCCAAAACAACAACCCCGTCCGGCCGCATAATCTTCATCTCCGCCACCCTCCACTACGGCGGCACTCCCCTGCAAACCCACGCCGTCGCGGCCAAAGCCGGTGTCGACGCCCTCTCCTCCCAAGTATGCATCGAGTACGGTCCCCTCGGCGTAACCTCCAACGTCATCTCACCTGGCCCCATCGGCGGGACAGAGGGCATGGACCGGCTGGCGAAGAAGGTGCAGCCGGGCAAGGAGCCATGGAAGACGATACCCAGTGGCCGATGGGGCGGCGTGAAGGACATCTCCGATGCAACAGTGTATTTGTTTTCCGATGCGGCGAACTATGTCAATGGAGAGGTCTTGGTGGTGGATGGTGGAGCTTGGCGCACGGCGCAGACGGGCAGAGACTTTCAGTACCCCGATTTCCTCATCCAAGGCGGTGGTGTGGAGGGAGTTGGAGGAATGAAGAAGGCGAAAGGAGATTCAAAACTATGATTACAGTACGTCGGTTCGCATTAACTAGTGAATTGGCAGTTCAGTTTGGTTCAAATCATGATTGTTGTCTATTTAAGTGCACTCACTATGCCGGACGATCCAGTATTTGAGCATGGCATTGCCTTGTCGGCAACAGTGTATCATACTTTACATAGGAATTGCGAGTACGAGGAGTTCAAATGTTGAAGCTCACACAGGAAGTGCATGGTCCTCGAGTCCATTTCGAGATGCCAGTATCATTCAGAGTTTATGAATTAACTACTCCTATAGTCATGCTCCTAACACTTATACGTTGGTTATTCCTATTTGCACATTTCATACCATCTGCATCCTTATCAATGCTTCTCGTCTGTCAGAAATACAGCTTCAGCCTCAACATCTTTAGTGACATCCTCATACATTGGGAGGGGTTTCTCAACCTCACCGAGCAGCTCGTCTTTCTCATCTTCGACCACCGTAACCTCCTGCACTCGGAGTGGACCCCTTTGGCCATTTCGATAAGTTCTGGTCCAAAAGAACACAATGGCCTGGCCAACCAGCATCCCAACAGCACTAGCAGCAAGACCACCGATGACACCAAGAAGAGCCGGGATGATGAAGAATCGGAGGGTCTGGTGGAGCATGTGGCCCAGACGGTGATATCGGTGGTGCTTGTGGTGTCCTCCATGGTGATGGTGTGGGTGGTGGTGGGGTCGACGTCCGTGCTCCGCATCTTGACCGGGTTTGGGGCCGTGGTGAGGGCGGCCAAAGCCATGTGGTCGCTTGCCCTTGCAGCCTTTTGTCTTTGTTTGTACCCACTCTTGCACCTTATTGGTACGTTCCTTTGCGGACTCAAGCATGGACTTGATTCGAGCAGCCACGATTGCTTTGACGCGACACAGAGACCATGATGAGGAAGCCTCGCAAGTTTCTGCTCCTGGCGTCTCGTGGAATGGAATCATTGTGACTTGGGTGATCACATACTCGTCGTTGGGTGTTCTAATCATCTGGATAGAGACGGTTGGAACTTTGACTGGGATGCCGTTAAGACCGAGGACGGTGAACTCGATAGGTATCAGCTCGATATTGTCCTTGTGTGGCGAAGGGATGGCGGGCAGGACCTCCATTGCAAAGTTTAGAGGAAATTCGACAGAACGCACTTGGGTGTCCTTTCGAATTTGTGACACTTTGACCGGTGTTGTACTGGCTGCTCGAGCGGCTTCGAAGGGATAGACGGGGTGACCGTTCACCTGGAAGCCATGCTCGTGGGTATCGAATTCCAGATGAAGCGAATTCTCAACCTCTTGCACCCAGATGATGCCCTCGTGGATGGGACCAGCATCTCGGTTTTCAGCATACGCTGATGCAAATGGACATCCGGGGCAGTCTAGGTTGACTACTTCAGTCTTTTCTGCCAGAAGGGTATGGATCAGATCCTTATGGTTCTTGTGTTCTTCCTGGAATCTTGCATCCTTCACAATGTCACCTGGAATGCTTGGAGGCACGAGGAAGGCCGTCGAGGCTGCTACGAAGCCTGCGACCAGCGCAGCAGTAAATCGCATCGTGTTCGGATCAGCCGGATGCGCCAAATATAGCAGTGGAAGGGTTACTCGCTTTCAAAGAAGATGGTGGAAAACAGGTACGAAAGGGAAGACTGCTGGGTAGAAGTGTTCGGAGTTAGTGACAAGGAAATGCAAACGTAGGAAAGAGGTGACTATTCATGATGTGCTTCACATGGAGGTGGCCATGTACAAGCCTTGTTGCTGAATACGCAAGCACAAGACCCTTTCAAGCAAGGAATTGCGTGAGGCCGCGCATGCCTTGTTCCGAGCCCCGAGTCCCTATCGGGTTTGGTGTTACATTAAACTGACATAATCAGTATTCCCGCTGTCTTCGTCCGTGCCCAATCAAGAACACAAACAGCTGTGGAGTACGTACTTATCTGGACCTTGCTTACCGTCCTTATCCTGCTGAATCCGATGACTGTTGGCAGTCACGAACTGTTGTACAGCGGTACTGCCAGAACGGTGTGCAGAAAAGTCTAGGAAATTCCGTGACCAACCAACGGTGACGTGGCCATAATCTCCGCGAATTGGCGCTAAGGAATGGTCCCAATATCGAATTACAACAAAACACTCTGTGGAAAGGTACCAGTATCGACACAGCGAAACGTGATCGAGAATTCGAGCCTCGACAGTAAGCAGTCTCAATCACAAATGGTGTTTGCTGTAACACGTCCACCTGGAATGGGGGGATGCCTAACCACTCCTGGGTAGGGGTTTGAAGGCAGGCCAATCATGACCCATTTCAGTGTTGCCGTTAAGAGTCACGCCATCCGATATTTGCTATCAACGAAACTTACCCACCTCGTTTACAAAGTTGTATTCTTCTCGTATAGTGATGAGTACGTGACTACCAGTGGGGCAGTATCTAGAATTTAATGAGCAGCCAGCACGAGAGCTCATTGTTCACACCCTAGCCTCCGCATTGAACCATGCCGCATGCGACCTGGCTCAAAACACCATCTTTCCTGATTAAAGAAACAAGCTTCTTCCCGCTTGGACGCCACTGCAGTCACAGACATCTACGATAGGGCAAAAACCATTAACTTCCTGGCGCAGATTTGCATGAAAATTGTCATTGATGATAACTGTGGGTGAATTCTTGGACAGACAGAACTTCGTGAAATGTGCGCTATCTAATGTGATGGACACGACCGAACTGACGACTACTCCTTCGACATCCAATGATAGTGCTTGCAGCCTCGCTATTTCGTGTGCTTTTGTTGGGTGAACGATTTTTATGCTACTGATGTGGTACCTCCAGCTCACTGCACGATGTACAGAACGTTCCAACGATGAATAAAAACTGGCATTGATATGTCTGCTCATACGAATCTAAACACCTATGCAACAAATTCCTTCAAGACCTTTGCTCCTCAGACCCCCTCTCATCTTCTACCTATCATCAACATCATCTCACTTGGTTGCACATATACCTCTCCTCATACACGAGCGTTCGGATTCTTCCAACACTGCATCATCTTATGAGCACAACAGAATCCCACTCCGGGAAGCCACACAATAGCCGGATTGCAGCAGGTGGGTCGTTTCTTGCAACGTCCATGCCACTCCATGCCACCATCTTGTGCATGCGCGAAGAGCATAATGTCGCCGTCGTCATCGTCGTCGAAGATATCGTTATTCTCTGTGCCGCCCAACATAGCAAAATTCGACACCCAAGCTGGTGGTGAAGCTTTCCATTGCTCAGTGATATTTGATTCAAGACCAGCCGACTCGATTGCGGCCTGCCATTCCATGCAGGAGGCAGAGTTCAGTTGGTCGACGCAGTCTGGTGGTGGGCCTTGCAGGAGGCTGGCGTGATACTCGGGCGTATCAACTGGTAGGGCGGGATTGTCAACCTGACGCAGACACCCTGTCAGTATGTGTTCATATGTATTGAGGAGATTATTTATCACTTACTAGTGGTGCTGCAATACATCCGAGCCGGGTAATACCGAGAAGGACACACAGTGCTGTCAAAAGCTTGGAGGACATCTTGAAAGGCATAGTGGTGTAATGCTCTCAGTTAAATCTTAGTTGTTGGTTGTTGATTGTCTCGAGTGATGTTTGACTGTCTCGAATGGTGTTTGTTTGTTCTTCAGTGATATGTGGATGTTATCTCAAGTGGTTATTGATTGTTTCAAGTAACGTTTCCTTGTTCTTCGGATATCACTAAAGATTTTGATTATCTTTAATAATCATCATCCCCCAACCCTCAAGCAGACTCTGACTTAAGTACACTTTGGACGCTAAGCAAATTTTCAGATCCTCACCTTCGAACCAACTCTACCATCGCGCTAAGCTCAGGCACCTGAACCAAACCTATGGTTCTCCCTACTTTATTCACCCATTGAACAAGACATGAAACATGTAATGGGAGCTGAATAGTCAACAACTGCTTCTGACAAGTCTGGTATCAACCAAAGCAAAAACTTTCAATCAGGCAGACGGATATCAAGGTAGATGCATCGTGGTTCAGCCATTTTGGAGAGTCTTTGGATGTGTCTTCAACCGGTGGTATCCTCTGCGGGCTTTTTATATGGCAGAACGTAGTATTGGTTGAAGTATTTGATTGGTAGGTTCGAGGACGCTTGGAAATAGTAAATAGAGTGTCCTTTCAGGTACGCTGGTTGTGTCGAGTGTCTTCTTCTCCTCGTCGAAGGACTTGGTAACATGTGATACTTCAAATGCTGTAGAAGCTGGTTGCCGCACGTGTTCACTTTCAACGCCAATCTCCTCAAAAGGTTGCAGGTCCTCGAAGTGCTGTGTGTGGTCAGCGCCAAAGATATAGCATTTTCCGTTAAGAAGTTTTGAGATTAAGTCAATATGTTAGTCTCGTGGTGGCATGTGAGCTTAGGATGGTAGAAAACAGATAACTTCAGTGGAACTGTAGACAGAGATTTGGTTCACCTGATAGATACCCTAACTCCATCTCAGCCTTGTCATTTTCTCAAATACACTTGCACTGTTCTCTTCTTGTTAAATTTCCTAGTGACACTCATCAAAATATCTCTCCAGAACCTCCCACCCGCTCCACTCCCATCCGCTTATACTATTGCTCCTCGCCTGCAGCACAGCATTGAAACCCAACCCATTCACGTCTAACCACTCTGCCCTAGCGATCCACATACCCAAGAACATCCATCCCATAGCTACCCAATATATTAGCTGCCAATTTCTCAACACTCCTCTCAAATGCCCCGTACTCGACCTAAGTCCATTCAGTAGCATCGTAATGACACCCTCCACAGGTGGTTTTCGGAGTGTTTGATCTGAGGAGCTGATCATGGTATGGGGCTGGTAGTAGTCCAAGATGCGTATTAGGCTAGAGTCTGCTGGGATGGATGTTGTGGCTGCTAGGGTGAATGGACTAGTCCTGGTCAGCTGAAGAGCCTCTGCAGGCTCAGGCGCATTGGTCCAGTCTTGGTTTATCTGCACAGCGGAATACCCAAGATGTACGGCTTTTGTCTCGCGCAACATAGTGATTTCGTTTGTCAAAGACGCGATCTCGATGTTAAGCTGAGCAACATCTTGTTCTAGGCTTTGAGCTTTCATTTTCCAGGTTCTGACGTTGGCATATTGGTGATTGCTTTGCGACACTCGTTCGACGAGTGCTTCCTTCAAACCTGTGCTGAGTTGTCGCTCGGCACGCAATTGCTGTGCCATAGCTTCAAGGTACGAGGTTGAACTTTGGACATTGGTGGAATAGCGGCTGCCTTTTTCTTCTTCTTCTTCTTCTTCTTCTCCTCCTCCTTCTCCTCCTCCTCCTCCGCCGCCGCCGCCGCCGCCGCCGCCGCTTGCGTCTCCTTTGTCCGGCTTAGTCAAGCCCGTATTGAATCGACCAATAAATTCCGGATTTGGCTGCTCGGATACGGGTGAGAGGTCGTGAAATGTGTGAATACTAGAGTAGGCAAGGTCCGGAACAGTCAGCACCTGCCTCTCAGGCGAAGATGCTGGTAAATGTAGTATTTCAGAGCCGTCTGGATTGTATGCTGAAGACTTAACAAGCGTCTGATCTGAGCTGTCTGATCTTGCTGATTGAAGTGCTGGTCCAACTTCCTCGAGGATTTGGGTATGCGCTACCTCTGCTATGACAGAACCATCAACGGAAGGCTGATAGAAATCCTCATCCATATATATGCCAAGATCAGCTAGCCGTTCAGGCGTGTCTGTGTAAGTAGACTGTTGGGTCACCATTGCTTGTACGGTCTGTGCCCCTATGCTAGCAAACACGCAAAATAGCAATGCCTGAACGAGGTCAAGTTCATCGGCAGTACTTGGAAGCATTTCAGATATTGTCTCCATCTCTACCGAGCTTGTGGAAGGGTTAGTAATAACTGCTTGCCGTACTTGTGCGGTTTCATGAGGAACTGGTGGTGGACTCGAGTCGAAGAAGGTTACCACTGGTGAGTTCCGTAACGGGTGGTCATCTGGTAGTGGCAATGAGACCACTATATCGTGGGTCTCAATATCGCCTGCCATCAATGCAGCAAGATCTTTCGGCAGCAAGGCTGATGCCTGTTCAAAGCCGATTTGGCTAAACATTCGAGTCCGCTCCTCATCGTACTCCCGTAGTATTCGAAGTCGACGACCTTCATCTTTGTCGTCTCCTGCCCAATCTTGCTCAAGCATGTCATCCCAGGTCAAACCAGCTGTATTAAGAGGTCGTTCAGGTTTGCCATCATGATCTTTGGGAGAATGTCTGTACAGTGAAGGACCTGAGCCTGCAGATCCTGAGGAAGATCCAGATACTCCTGCCAGGTTATTGGGAAAACTGGCTATTTGATAAGGTGCCGCTGCATCCGCACGCTTCAATGAGTCTTCTGAAGTGGGGTTTCGAACAATGTCGTATGGTAATTTTACGTCCGGCACGCGTAACAATTTTAGGTGAATGTTGCTTGACATCTTCGTACTCCGCCCAAATGTCATCGCAAGGCCACTTCCAGCGTTTGGGAATTCTTGTGATCTTCCTCCATTACGAAACATGTTTACAGGCGATCTGTCCGTCATTATGAGTTCATCTGTTGCTCCCATCGTCTGCTGCCTCCGACACTTTACATGATTTTGTGTCTGTATGTTGTCTCGGATGTCTTGCAATCTTGTGTCCAGAACATCTCCAAACTGAGAAAAGTCGTCTATAATGTGCTCGAAACCGGTGCCATCGCCAATGCTATACGCACGTCCTTTACCCTTTTCTTGACTTCCTTCTGGGTCTGCTTGTAAGACTGACCAATCCCAAGTTGGTTCGCCCCACGGAGTCTTTGCCATAAGTGCTGTTTCCTCCGCTGCTGGCGCTGAAGTCGATGCTTGTGAGGTCGACACCCTCAGATCGCAGTCCGCTGGGTTTTCTTGTATGCCCCTGCTTTGCTTGCTATCGCTATCATTAATGGATGTTTCACCCATAGTTGTGATGTTTCTACCAAGACATTCTTTTACTTTCTTCATTTGTGAGGCTGAGATGGTAATAGTGGACCCCCTTCTGGTAACTTTCGAGAAGTCTGGCTGATGCTCAACACTGCTGCTGACACCAATCGTATCAAGATAATTCTCTCCACCAAAGACCAGCTGCTCGCTCGAGTGTTTGATTACACGTTTCTTGGTTGTAGTTCGTTTCTTGCTAGAAGCCGCTATGGAGATGCCTTGCTTGTCATGCTCAACTTCGTCATGTCTGTCATCTCCTTGAGGATGTTCAACTGGCCGATCATGTTGCTGATTTCGCTGTGGTTGAGGGTCTTGTTTGCCCTGTAGCACATAGTCAATCTTTCGGCAATGTTACCAAAGGCAGCTGAACATACTCGTTTGTGCCGATTGAATTCTTCAATCAACTTCTGATGCTCATCGGTTACAGTACCGGCGGATGTAGGATTCTCGCTCTCTGCGTTTCTTGACTCTGTTCGTTCAGAACCTAGAACGTCTTCAACTTCACTCTTGATTGATGTGTCGCACGCCCCTCGCTGCACCATATGTCTAGAGGGCAAGACTGTTGTTTTCGTGGTTCCTTGCGCTTCCTGATTCCCATGAACCTCAGCGAGTCTAGACGACCGCTTCTTCTCAATCTCGAGTTCTTGGCTCACAAGCAGGGAGGGCTCTTTGGTGGTGGCAGGTACATCCTCACCATCAGTTGCCGGAACTGCTTGGGACTGTGACTGAGATAGTGGTACAGAGGATTGTCTTTGTAGGGGGATCGTGTAGTCGTCTGCTTTACGAACGATTCGTAGAGGTTGGGTGGCTGTCGGAAGGCCAAATTCCTCGACTAGGCTGTCATGTCTATGCAAATCGTGCTCAACAACTTGCGAGTATTGTGGGTCAAAGTTTCGGCCGAACTTGTCGAGACCCGTGATGAATTGTGAATCCCTGACATTCTTCGATGGAACGAAGGTGGAGCCCGGGTTTTCAGGCAGTTGTTGTACGATAAGCGGCTGATCATCGCCCACGCTGCTAATTGCTGATTTTTCGAATCGCTCAGTATTCCAGCTATCCACAGATGCAGATTTTGGAGACGAACTGACGTGTTCAGCATCAGGTATACGTAGGAACCCTTTTTCAAAGAGTTCTGTTACCGACACATATCTGATGCCATCAACACCAAATGTCAGGTCTTCGAATACCACATGCGCAATATATCCATCAGGAAATTTACACCATCTGCCAGCCTCCGTTGTTTTCAAAAACAATACCCAGTTGTCTTGTGCGCACCCAATATTTTCTTCAGGTATGATCATGGGCAGATGGGGACGCTGCCAATCGACGATGCTTCTGGGTATATGATGAAGTCGATTGGCCCCGAAGGTCGTGCATTGAAAGTGGTCCAGACGTAATCCATCAGGGGGCATGTACATCCACTCGTCTGCATGAAGCACTGTTCCGTCAGGCGTTGTGAAACTGTCCACGACAGGGAAAATCCATTCCCATTCAAGCCAGTCTGAATCAGCAGGAAACGTGGAGTTAACGGCAAACGGGATTTCATCTTTCGTGAGCCCTGTTCCGACACCTATCATTTCCATGACCCATGCCGTATAGGCATGTCTTACAATATTTCGAGAGAGCACATCATCCCAACGAGCCCACCAGTCAGGCGAAAGGAATTCCAAATGCTTGGTGTCGATAGATCGGATTACCCCATCATCAATACAATCCCATTCAGCAGTACCTTCAGAGGGGCCTAACAATATTAGAGTGGTTTCGCTTTTGGCTTTAGCTCCTAAGTATTTGATATTAGGGATGACTCGTGCTGTACACAGAAAAGGTTGTTTCCATCTCAAGTGCTCAGCTTTGAGTAGTCGCCTATCATTTGTGAGTTTGACCTTCGGGCCACTGTTCCAAACCAGGCGCATCGAGACATCGTCCTGGTTGCCGTCTGGGTCACGGGAGTTGTCTCTGTCAACTGCAAGCCAATCGTCTTCATGAAAAGGCGGGTCGTACTGCGAAAGTGCTTGAGCTGACACCCGATACACCACTGTGTATCCGCGCTTGAAGATGTTCTCAATGGCATACGTAGCCTGATTAACTGGTCGCATCGGCTTGCTTCGAACTTCAGGCCACAACAAATGGGAACGATAGCGACGATGCTGTATCTTAGCCAACTCAGCATACTTACCGTTCCAAGGAAATTTCCTACGGTTCTCTTCTAACAGGTGTGTTCGTTTGCCGTGCCAGTAGGTGAACTCATTGCCGTAGGGATGGGCATGGTACTCGTTCTGGAGCCATGTTATCATCTGCTCGGTACTGAACTCGTTTGCCGCATCAATTACTTGTGACTTGCCCGTTTCGGTCTTTCTAAAGATGTATTTTCGTACTTTTGAAGATGCTTTACGACGATCTGGCTCAGACTCGTAGCCGCGACATTTATCGTTCTTAGGGTCTGAGAGCGGTTGGTACCCAATGTCAGGACCGTGCTTGATAAGTCGCAATTCAGGCTTGGTGACAGTGATAAGTGATCTGGCACGGGCTCGTCGCTTGCCTAGCAGGGGACCAAGAGGATTGACAGCCAAGGTATCTTTGAGTACTGGTGGTAGCGAGAAGTGGTCAGGTTGAATGATGTAGTATGGGCCTGGTGGGGGAACACCATTCGTCCATGGATGCCAGTATTGAAGCCGAGACGATTCAGCGTAGGCTGTTTTCCACTTTTTAAGTCGCGGGTTCGTCCCTTGGTTGTTGTTCTCCCAGCACTTTTTGGCTGCATCGGAGAATGGTGCTGTCCCTCGCTTGCGATTGAAGCCTTCATTCATGGCCGTATATATTGATGATTTCTCACCCTCAAACCATCCCCTTTCTTGAATCTGAAAGAACCGAGGTGTTACATCCCCATAAAGCTCGTCATCTCCCAATGAAAATTGTTGGGGATGACGCACCATCGAAAGCAAAATGGCCTCGACAAAGCCTTGCCATCCGTCCTGCGCCTGTCTCACACATGTGAAGCCTCCTGGGCCGTGATTGGTATGGGCTACCTCGACAACATCGCCTTCTTTCAACTTGAAGTTTCCTGGCGATCCATAGCAGTCTTGCAAGATCCGTGCCTGTCCAGTGTACGGCCGGGGCTCTGTGCACGGGCACTCACGACTGGATATATCAAGTGCAGCAACTTTTCCTCTTCTGACCTCCGTGAGCAATTCGGCACGTACATACCCTTTCCTATACGTATACAATGATTTGACACAATGGTATTGACACCCAAGCTCGAAGGACGAAGGAGGCGCATTGTTTGCATGAGCGGAGACGACAGCCTCGCCAGCGGTGACAATTATACAACCTCCCTCGTCTTGCTCGGGCTTCCATACTTGGTGCAGTGGTCCAACAACCTTAAAATTCTGCTTGTACTTGAAACCGTGACGGCACACTTCTGCAAGGGCAGTGCGCGGCAAGTAACAGGGGACAGCATTCTCTTTGTGTCTTGCTTGTACCAGCCAGAAATTTCCGGGCTTTACTGATACTTTTACAGTATCGTCGTGTCGGAACGCTTGCGGCTTGCGATCTCTATCCACTCCGATAATATCATACAGGATCTTTGCTTCGTCATCAAAGTGGATGGGCCATTTTGCAGCTTCTTCATACAGAGGCGTCAAACCTGATGACACTATGGTCTTGTCGTTGTTCAGCAGAGCATCTTGCGAAGCGAAGTAACCCGGAGAAGCGGGAGGAATTTCTTCCCAGGCATCTCCTAAAGGTGTAGAAATGGTTTCGGCATTTGCTGCAGCCGGCAATCTTGTTCCGAGTTTCTCATAATGATTGGGACTTCGCGGTGATCGATACGCTTGACCAATTGGCTTGGCTGCTCGTAGCGATATTGCAATCGGTGCCGGACGCCGCGTTCGAGGTTTACTCTTTGATCTAGTTGTTAAGTTCTTGGTCCGCTTTTCGGACAGCCAGCTTCTGATCTGATGGTTCTCCCGCTGCAAATGCTCAGGAACTGAAGCATCCACCACTTGACTAGGTCGAAGCCTAGTGATTCTTTCCCAGGTACTCGTTGTAAAATTGGTTCCGATCGAATTGGAAGGTGCTGTAAGCTGCGGTACGAGAAATTGATCTGAACTTTGAGTAAATAGTCCTGTTGAGTCAATCTTTTCTAGCATTTCAGTCTCTACTTGGAACTGGAAGTATGCTCGTCGTCGAGACTGCCTTTGAGAGGCGTCTCGGAGAGATGTTACGGAACGGAATGCCATTTCCATAAGACGATTGCGTTGGCATTCGACTTCAGCATATTTTTGTTTCAGCTGTTCTAGCTCCTGCCCCAGTTGACTACTTATATTTGCTCCGCTTGAGGCCCTTTCTTTCGTTGCTTTAGTCTCCTTTCGAAACTGGCAGTGAGCACGCCATTGAGATTGTCTTTCCGAAGCTTGCTTGAAGTCTGCGACAGCTGAAACTACCGTGGTTATGAGATGATTGCGTTGATCCTGCAGAACGCGGTTATCATCTTGAAGCCTTTCCAACTGCCGGCGCAAATTGTCCAACTTCTGTTGTGCATCTGTCTCACTGTCTTTCAACTCTCGGCTCAGCTCAATGATGTCCAGTTTGGCATCTGACAGATTGTCTTTTAGTCGCATCAGATCGTCTCGGAGGGGATCACTCTCATCTCGCAGTTCTCTGACTTCATTGGTGAGTTCAGCAATTTTTGTTTCCATGGTATGATTTGCTCGCCGCTCATCGCTCAGGTCATTTTGGCATTTCTTGAACCCTGCTTGCAATGAGTAGTAAGTTAGCTCACAATCATGCTCGTGCCTTTCCATCTGCTTGATCTTTTTCTCTTGGTCCTCGATAATGTGGTCTTTGAGGTTGTCTTCATCCTTGAGCTTGGCAGTCTTTCGCCTTTTGCGTGCTAAGCGCTTTCGACGCTCTTTGTGCTGAGCACTAGTTTTACCGTCGTGATCCATGCCGGGTCCCATCTCAGACTCCGTAGAGATATCACTGTCGTTCTCAAATACGGGTGTCTGTGGAGGGAGTCTCTTTTTCCCCAAAATCCAATTCTCAAGCTCCTCTTTGAGCTCCTTTACAAGCTTCCTTACTGTTTGGTGTTCTTCGTACAATGCATCAAAACATGGCCTCAGAGAGTTCTCTGAGGGCATGCGCCGTACAGCGGGAGGAGTTTTCAAGGGTATTTGAGGAGCCTGAGCAGTCTCGGAGGCTTCTTGTGCTGCTTCGTTCAAGTCGAGATACCACTTCTCAGATACAGTTCTTCCTCTGTCATCCGTCCGACAGACCTTAAATTCAAGCTGGTTTTTCAGAGGTTTGTCTTGCTTTTCCTTTCCTTCGGTTTCCGAAGGGATGAGACGATCTACCCGTTGCTGTCTCTCGTATTGATCGTATTCATTTCTTCTGCTACTTCCTGAAAGTGTCTGACGCTCGGGTATCTGTGCGATTGAGTGCAGTCTTGTGGCGGGCATCTTCAATCTCTCAGACGGTCTCCCTAACAATACTTTCCGCTGCGCCAATTCCTCATCGCTCGTATTGCCTCGCAAAAGCCGTCGACTTGGCCAAAAGTAATCAAATGGGTCGTGGTGTGTAGACTGCTGATCTTGCTTCTGAGACTGCCCTGGAGCTTTCGGTTGCAAAGGTGAGGACAGGGAACCGCAAGTTGATGCCTCTGCAGTAATGGAGGGCCCAGGCCGCTCTTGAGATGTATTCGAAGTAAGAGGCTTCTCAGACTCGTCGAATTTACGGTGTGGAGTTATGATGCTTTGTTGGTTTCCTGTCAGTACTGACTCAGAACGTGTAAAGGTTTTGGTTAGACTACTCATAGGTGAGGTCTGGTATGTAGTATTGTTATCGGATCCCAGCTGCTCACTCCCCTGCCTCGGAGAACGGGACATTTCCATACGAAACAAAAGCTGTGGGTAGGTTGAAGCGTAGTGTATGACTTCAATTACTCTATCGGAGGCTGTGGAGGTTGTGTGGTTCTCGCTGTTGAACGTAGGTTCATGCCGTAACCACCAGTCAACAGAATGTAATCAATCTCGGTGCCAAACTATGGAAGTCTAGAAGACATGAGTAATGTGAAAAGGAGTGTAAAAGATGCCATGAGGCACTCGAAATATCTCCCATTGCCTCCTGCTGAATGACTTACCGTTTTCGAAGGTGGACTGGTTCCGTACACAAAGAGCCACTCAAGCCGCTGCTTGCAGGCAGGCACTCCCAGCAAATGCACAGGGTCCGAGCACCATATACCCACGACGACCATCTTGTTCTCGACGTAATTCTAGAGTGTTTTTGCACTTAAGAGAAACACGTAGATAGTGTAGCGTACTTGTCGACTGCCACTTTGCAGCTGCTACCGAGGATTGACTCGAGGTACAAGTTTTTCCTGGTGAGGGGACGCCGAAACGGTCAAAGTGATGAGTCCAATCCACATTCCAACCAGCAAGGTCAAAGCGTCGAGTTTTCAATTGGTGTAAATCATTCTTCCCAAAAGTCATCTTTTTGGTTTGCTTTTGACCTGTACGAATTGCTCCTTGTCGACTCCAACAATCCAAGCAGTCAATTTTCCTCCGTCTACACATCCTGTGTCTAAGCCTTTCGCATAAGGATAGACCTGAAGTCCCTTCTTCTTATCGTGACCAAAGACGACTGTGGTACGTTTCTCCTCGTTGGTCAAGGACACCTGGTGTTGATTCCAAAATTCTGCCCATGGCACTGATCCATCACGAAAATGCTCTTCTGACGGTGCACGAGTTTGCACATCGATGATCCTCATGTTCATTACAGAGTAGGGATTCTGGTGTTCCAGAGCTATACCAGGAACAAGACCTCCATGGACAGCGATGATGTTGCCAAATGGTTGGAGCTCACCAACTCGCAGAATGATCGGACATTCTGCCAACCACTTCAGCTGTTCTGGAGCGAAGGATGATGCCAGTTCTTGCTCCTCACGCTCCTTACCAGTCTTAGGGTCTTTCTTGGGATGTCTTTTATGCTCACGGTCATGACCTTTAGTTTGCGAAGTTGCTGATGGTTCGAAGACCGCTTTCGCAGCAAGTAGAATTCGATCATCTTGATTACCTCGAACACAAGATGCACGCTGTTCCATTAAGTAATCGACAACTTCTCTCGACTTTGGACCTTTCTTGACCACATCTCCAAGAGCGATGATATGGTCCTTCATTGGGTCGTACTTCGACTTGTGTAGCAAAGCCTCGAGCTCGTCCATGCATCCGTGGATGTCGCCAATGAAGATCAGTCTTCTATCCTCAGCTGTATCTGCTGATTCGGATGTTGGTGCTTGCGGCAAGAACTTTGAGTCGAGGGTCGCAACGAGCCTGGCTTCGGCTTTCTGCATAGCATCCCAATGTGCCGTCATGGTGCTTTCCAGAGTTGCGTTTCCTCCAGCGCAGTCGCAAGTAATGATATAATGAAGTACAAAGCTTGTGACAGTAAGGATTAGTAGGAAAGATATCGTACGTTGATGTTTGAGCCTTCCTACGATCGACCACACGCCCCGATTATTAGTAGTACTCCAGAGATGTTGGGACCTGTCGTTGCTTGGCTGAAGCATCAACTCAATTTCTAATGTTCGAATGTAGTTTGACCGTGCAATTTGATCCAAAACGAATGCAAGTTGAAAGATGAGGTACCAGCTCAGATAACTGCTGTAAGATCGGATCCGCGAAAACGACAACGCGGTCGAAACTGTTGGTTGCACAGGTTTACAGTATGATAATTTGTAAGGTCAGGCGTCTGATCGCATGATGGAAGAGTTGCGTTATTTCGTAGATATCGATCAAAAGTCCAGGCAGATACCGTCCATAGAATCAAAGGACTTGAGATTGAGACATTCGTTGGCGTGCCATATGTAGATCGGGTAAACTGTCAACCATGAAAAACTTAACTGCAAAGATCTAGTGTCCGCTGGATACGAGTGTAATACGGCTTCGAAACGATTTATGGATGCACACGACATTTCAACAAATGCGCGATTTGCTGATAAATCTTGTCAAACATGATGTGCTTAGAAAGGTAAGATCAAAGCAAAAAGTAATAATGGTGTTCGATCACTACAAAAAGTGCTTAGAGGCTTTGCAAAACGGTGCACGTGAGCGTATTGTCACGTCAGGATAAGGTTTCGCAACTTCAAACACTTTAGCTCATTGGCCCTTTCCTTCTATAACTGAACTGACATGACAAAGAAACCATAGCACTACGACCGCAACGTATCATAAGACGGCATTAAGAGAGTCAAGGGCAACGGCCGCATGGTCTCATAGGGCGGCTTCACGAATTATGGAACATCACGGTTCCAAGTAGTGTCTTGAATTGGTCTAAGGTTCATTCTCATTCAATTATCTTTCCCCAAATATGCTGTTGCACACTGAAACCCATTATCCAACTCTTTCTGAGATTTTCCAAGCTTCTAGGCGACTTAAAGAGCAAGACCAGCAATGATCAAACCGAGGAGGCCGGCGCCAGCAATCGCAGCGCGTGTTTCTGGAGCAGAGTTACCAGTCGAGCTCGCGGACGAGGCACTGCCTGACTGAGTTCCACTAGATGAGCCAGTTCCTGAAGAGCGAGCGCCGCTGGATGTGGCAGTAGCACCTGCATGCCGCGTCAGTAAAAGCCCCATTCTCAGATCCAATTTATGAGCACTCACCGAATGTGGCGGAGCCTGAACTGCCTGTGGCAGCTGCGGCTGCGGTTGTGGAAGACAAGAAGTAAGAGCTGACGCAGCTTGCCTGGCATGCGGCATACTGCTGAGTCTCAGAGTAAGAGCCATTGCCTTGCACGCAGTGTCCAGCGCATTCCGTTGTGGCATTGGCTTGAAGTTGTGAGGGGCAAGGGACGTTCACACAAGCAGCCTGGCAGCAGATATCACTGCTTTCGCCTATCAATTGTCAGTCCTGCCGTCTTGATTCTAGTTTTGCAATGCCTACATTTGGCTAAACATGTCTGTTGTGGGCTCAGAGATGCGGTCGTAGACGAGGCTGAAGAAGGAGCAGAAGTTGAGTTCTGTGCGGAAACGCTGGCGGCAAGGGCCAATGCAGCAACGGTAGCAAAGAAGCGCATGTTGAAGACGATTGTTGATATAATATGAATAAGAATAGATGGTAGAAGTTCCAGAGGAATCTAAAGGAATGCTAGAAGCGAAAACGTAAAGCTGATGTAGTGACTGTGATGGATTACACAAAATTGAGAAGGCACGTAATGAGAACTTGTGCGAGACGGTGCGAACAGAAATAAATATCTTTTTGATGCTTTGAGATGGGTCAATCTCCCCCGGATTGTTAGCTCCGTGCCATGCGACTTCAGGCAATTTGTTGGCGCCTTATCCCTGCTAGCTTTGTTTTATCCTAGGTCTCCGAGCCATGCCTCGTCTGCACTGGTCTGGAAACCAATCCATCTGAGACATACTTCGTCAAAACCACAAAGATTTCTTCAACGACGACGAGTTGTTGGCAGATGTCGTATCTGGCCGTACAGGTCTGCAAGCCACGGTCTTCGTGTCCCAACAGAACTTTCAGCATGCTTCAGAGCTTTTTGGAAAGAAAAAAAGTGGGGGTTTCGGAAATCTCCTAAATGGATAAGCTAAGAATAATTGACGTACAGCATAGAAAATCTAAAATTTGCCGCTAGACGATCGGCAGCGGCCAAGACGAACCTCAGACCGTCACAAGCGAAGCATATGCTCTCGGCAAGGGGTTGGCTCCCTAAACCTGCGGTTCTGCCTTTCAATTTCGAATTTACGGTCTGCACAGCAAATCCTATAAATTCTGGTGATAGCGCATTGAGCTGAGAGTCAGGAGGAAGCAGTAGAAACAGGACAGTGGAACTTCAGTGCTGTGGCTCATCCTAAGTCAGACTTCAGCGTTTACAGATATCGCAGAAACAGTGCTGGAGTTGACAATCTGCGCAAAGCTCCGGCAGAGTAATCATCTGAATCTGGATGAAAGGCGACTCCAGGGCAATACCACGTTTTGATTTAGACTATCGATGTAGTAATGGTAGAACATCTGCATCTCCTCTCTAGGGACCATAAACTCAACACTTGTTCACAGCCTAAACCACACAGTCACGTGGTGGCGCGTGGACGCGTTCTTGCGCGTCATGCAATTGTTACCTCCAAATCTATTTTAGCGGGTGGCATCCACGTCATAACTTCAATATGTCTGATTTGATCTGTTTCATACAAGCAATATGAGTTCGGATATTCTTGTACCTAGCTCCCAGGACGACGAGCTCTCATCGGAGCCACCACGCAAAAGACGACGAATCACGCGAGCGGTATCAAGTCCAGACGATCGGTCCGTTTCTGATCAATCTCAAGACTCAATTGATCTACCGTCTCATGATGTTGAAGACTACATCGAGATTGATGATGATATCCTGGGTATTCATCGCTCCAAATATGAAGCGGTTATGCATGAGCCGGCCTACGTTGACTCTCAAAAGAATGTCTTTGTTTCACAGGTAGACCAACCCTGGTCAAGCCCAACTCGTATCAGGGGGCCTCGATGGCGGAAGAAAAGTCTTTCACCTTCGTCTTCGCCTGAAAGCATATTGCCAGTAGTTCGGCAAACTACATCAGGCCGTGGCCGTGATATTCTCCTGGCTGATGAGTTTGACGACGATGAGCTCGAGGCTTTAATGGTTGGCCAAGAGTTCGAGAAGCCAGATGAAGTCCGAACGACAACGAATATGCGTCCCCAGCTTGTGCAACAACAATCAGGGCAGAACATGCGACAGACGACGCTTTTCGGCATAAACACTACTCAGAGAGAGAGACCAGTTCCAGCGACCCAAGGCCGACCACATAACTGGCGACTGGCCGAGCGTGTTGAATCCCCGACACACCACAAAATTGACCAGAAATCAATGGAAAAGTGGATCTTCCCTCTCAATGTTGGGACCATCAGAGAGTACCAGTACAACATCGTGCACAAAGCTCTCTTCAACAATATCCTTGTTGCACTCCCCACAGGTTTGGGCAAGACCTTTATCGCTGCTACAGTTATGATGAATTGGTTCAATTGGACGGGAGATGCTCAGATAGTGTTTATGGCACCCACGAAGCCACTCGTGGCTCAGCAAATCGATGCTTGCTTTCACATCGCTGGCATACCTCGTTCGCAAACGACGCTCATGACGGGTGAGATTCCAGTTGCTGTACGAGCAGATGAATGGCAAACAAAGCGTGTGTTCTTCATGACTCCGCAAACCTTGGAAAATGACCTCAAGACCGGCATCGCCGATCCGAAAAGGATCGTACTTCTTGTCGTTGATGAGGCACACAAAGCGACAGGGAGTTATGCCTATGTTAAGGTCGTACAATTCCTGCGACGCTTCAATAACAGTTTCCGTGTTCTGGCACTCACTGCCACCCCCGGGTCTACAGTCGAAGCTGTTCAGAAGGTAATTGATGGTCTTGGTATCGCTAGAGTTGAGATCAGGACCGAAGACTCTATAGACATACGAGGCTTTGTGCACGACAGGAATACGGAGTTGGAATTGTTCAACTACTCTGATGAGATCAACATGTGTATGGACTTGTTTTCCAAAGCAGTTCAACCAGTCGTGGACAAACTATGCTCTCAGAATGCTTTCTGGGGCAAAGATCCACTCATGATGACACTTTTTGGCCTCATGCAAGCGCGAAAGCAGTGGTTTGCTTCCGAAACAGGCAAAAAGGCAACGCCGGGTCTGAAAGGCATGATCCATGCCTGCTTTACACCGCTCATGAGCCTAGCTCACAACCTTGAGCTTCTCAAGTTTCACGGAATTGGTCCATTCTACTCGAAGATGAAAACTTTTCAAGATACAGCCTCGGGTAATGGCAAATATGCGAAAATGATTCTCGAAAGTGAGCATTTCATGACCTTGATGAATCGCGTGCGCGGATGGATACGAGATGATGGCTTTGTTGGACATCCCAAGCTTGAATACCTCAACCAGGTAGTTCTCAACCACTTCCTTGACGCTGGAGAAGGTGTGGGACGAGCTACTGGCCACCCACCCTCTGATACTCGCATTATGATATTTGCGCACTACCGGGACAGTGCCGAGGAAATATGTCGCGTCTTGAACCGGCATCAACCTATGGTTCGAGCACATGTCTTCGTGGGCCAGTCAGACACCAAAGCCTCCGCAGGTATGGATCAGAAAACCCAAACCGAGATGATCAAGAAGTTCAAAGCAGGCACATTCAACACGCTTGTGGCAACTTCAATCGGTGAGGAGGGTCTCGACATCGGTGAAGTCGACCTCATCGTCTGTTATGATTGCTCAAAGTCACCAATTCGTATGTTGCAGCGCATGGGTCGAACAGGCCGTAAGCGAGCGGGCAATATTGTCATGCTTCTTATGCGAGGCAAGGAAGAGAGAGACTACCACTCTGCAAAGGACAACTATCAAAAGATGCAGGAGATTATTGAGAGTGGACGGGAGTTCAGTTTTCACCATGATATCTCTCCACGAATAGTGCCAAAGGGGGTTGAACCGGTCGTGTCCAAGGAGGTCGTTCAGATTCCATATGAGAACACACAGGCTGAGGCCAGTTCAGTGGAACCTAAAAAGTCAAGGGGCAGGCCGAAGAAGAGACCCGCGAAGAAATTCCATATGCCTGACGGTGTTGAAACTGGCTTCCAGTTTCTTGGTAGGAAAAAAGCCCGACAACAGTCGGCTGAGACGAAGACGAGGAGACGGAAGCGAGTCTACTTGGACGACGATGAGGCTACGCTACCTAACGACTCCAGCATTCTCCTCACTACCAACCAAGAAATAGAGCTTGAAAACCGCTATGCTTTCGTCATGGGCGACGAGCCTCAATTCGTCCCAGTTATACAAGTGGGCAACCAACCAGGCAAGCTGCGCCGTCAAGATAAGACCAGTCTCGTATCTCATTCGAAATCAACAGTCCGGCTTATCAAGGGTCTAGCATCTGTCATAACCTCGGTTCGGTATGATGCCAGACCGTCCAAGCCGCCCTTGGTTTCAAAGAACTCAAAAACTCCTGACGGGTCTGAAGATTCAGCGAAAGAATTTGGTGTTCATGAAACATGCGAAGTGCCCTTTTACGTATCACAGCAGGTTCCGTCTCCTTCGGAAGGTTCACAAAACGATGTTTTGGAGGACCTCGATAACTTGTTTAAACGTCCACGGCCCACAACTAGCGACGACGGCGCTAACAAAGCCGTTAACAGGCAGCGACGAAGGCCTGTTATCAGTGATGACGACGACAATGACGACGAAAAGGATGAGTGAACTATTGAGTGTATGCCATATTGGTTACTGGTATGTCACTATGACCGAGCATGTCTTTGGAATATATTGTGGCTCATAATGTTCAAAAACCTTCTACCGTTTTCCTCAATCGAAGACTGATTTTGGTGAAGAGAGGCTCTACAGGAGCCTTGCATGGGTGCTGAGACACTCCGTGTGATTAGAGGTGAAAACGATCATCCTTGTGGGTTCCATAAGAATACACAGCAACGGCATTTCTGTCAAGCTCCGAATATGGTGCTTGTGGCTGTGGTGGCCTGAATGCCTGAATAGCCAACTCTAAAGCACATGTACATGAAACCGCAGCCGCGTACCTGCATTGATTTTCCTCCTCCCTCCACCACAATACGTAGCCTGTCCAACGTAAACTCCCAGAACCTTAACCAGCAAGAGAAAGCTCAATATCAGTCTCATTGGCCTCATACTGGTGGACCCTTGACAATGAGCATTGATGCGCAGCTTGATGCTGCTCTGTACGTCTCTCGAGTCACTGCCCCGCCAGTTGAGGCGTACCCTCCACCAGCGCAGCGATTATGTGAGGGAGCGTTCACTGACAGGTGAACAGAGACCTTCTCCGCCGACTCTCACCTCTCGCAGTCTCCGATAACCTTAACAAAATCATTCAACTAGTGCCAGACATCCAAGAAGACCTTCTGTCAGCGGTCGATCAACCACTCACAGTTGCCCGATGTAAGCCAACAGGGCGTGACTATTTATTGTGTGACTACAACCGCGACGGTGATTCCTACCGGTCGCCTTGGTCCAACGAATTCGATCCGCCCATCGACGATGCAGCATACCCATCAGAAAGAGTACGCAAGATGGAAGTCGAAGCCAACTCAGCCTTCGATGTCTACAGACAGATGTACTACGAAGGCGGCATAGGCAGCGTCTACTTATGGGACCTCGATGATGGTTTCGCTGGCGTCGTGCTACTAAAGAAAGAATCTGGTAAGGGCGAGGAGGAAGCAGGATGGGACAGCATCCACGTCGTTGAGGTTGATGAGCGAGGGAAGACGAGTAAAAGTGCACATTATAAATTGACGAGTACCGTGATATTACATTTGGGTCGGGACAACGAAACGATAGGTAGCTTGAGTCTGGCGGGAAGTCTGACGAGGCAAGTTGAAAGTGATTTGCTGGTTGAGAGTGTTGGTGCTCAGGGGAGAGATGGTGGGCACGTGTGTAATATTGGACGGTTGGTGGAGGACATGGAAGGAAAGATGAGGAATCAGCTGCAGGAAGTATACTTCGGGAAGGCCAAGGACGTGGTCGGCGATCTAAGGAGTGTAGCTTCATTAGGGCAGGTTGAGAAGGATAGGAAAACGCAAAGAGAGGTTTTCCAAAGTATGGGCAGCAAATAGGTAGGCGCCCAGAACCTCTATACAGCTAACTTCCACTTCTGTGTGAGTGAGGGAGTGCTCATAAGGGATAAGCTCATTCAGGATCGAACATCCTCTGGCCTGAGTGAAAGGCCCAAGTTTTCGAAAGACCATCGCACACATTGGGCTCCTCCAAACCCGGTTTGGGTGTCCTTCACTCCATTTCCTCTTCGCGTTGTTGTGCATTTTCCACTTCCTCCGAGTACTATGATATCCTGCTTACGTTGACTGACTCGTGCTGGTACATAGTATCATGGTAAAGCGCAGCAGCGTCAATAGATGCTTCACTGTTTACGAGGTCGAATGTCACGCCACAGAAGAATAAGAGAGTAGGTAGCGATGACAAGTCATTATCTACTACTATTTGCAACTGGTTCGCTCCGTAAGCGCGCCCGCATGAAACCTCTGGTAAACCATGGTGGGGGTGAAATCATGCTTCCACCCGGAGCCGGCAAGGATGTGTAATTGGTCCAGCCCGCCACCTTCATAGCGATCACGGAAACCTTCCATCCTCTGCGCGTACAACTTTGGACAATTAGCCAAACTCAAATATCCCACGCTAGCAGTTCGACCCCCTGTTCTTCCACCATCATTTGATAGCCACCACGTAGCCCAATGGTCGTATCAATGGTATCATTCGAATCGCCTTGTTGTCCCGTACACGTACATACCAACGACTTGTATTCAAAATGCCTGGTGTTGGTGGACAGTTCGATCTTCAAATACTCAGTGAACAACGCGATCTCGCCGAGGCCAATTTTGACCCGACCTCGACACCTGCTGTGGGCAGTATCTCAATCCAGGACGTACGTACGCAGTTACAACGACCTGTACCGCATTGGCAAGGTCGATTAGAAGTGCCCTATCGAGATTGGGAGCTACGAGATCCAATGCAGGTATCGTGGTCGCCTGTACAACTGTTTTTACTCTTTTTCTAATGTATCCTTAACCAACTCGTATATCATACTAATATCCGTGCAAAACGCGATATTAATCGCAAACGACCATGGAAGGAGATAACAGATATCGAGATGAGGCGCTGGCTAGCTTGTCGACTACAGATGATTAAGAGTACGCCTGTAACGACTCAAATGCAGGATATATGGTCGATTAAAGGTCTACGTACACGGATGATTGGTTGTCAGCGTTTCAAGGCTATCGAACGATATCTCGCAGTTGATAGTGATACTGCATTGGATAGAGAATGTACTACCTGGTTTAGGAAGGTTCAAACTGCTCTAGACCTCGTACGCAGTCGATTTAAGGCGATCCTAATTCCAGGAAGCCATTTGACCGTTGACGAGTCCACTATCGAGTTCCACGGTCGCCAGAGGGACAAATATCGTATGAGGCATAAGCCCGCTGGCGAAGGCTTCTGCGTATTTGCTCTCTGTAGCTACGGAGGTCTTCTACACGATTTTACAGTGTCGTCCAGTCAAAATGGCCTCGAGGGGGTCCCTGAGGGTATCGAGATTGACATACCAACTAGGAGCGTTCGAAAGAGGAAGAGAGGTACGAACAATGACCAGGCCTTCCTAATTATGCTTCCACCTCAAAAGGCAACAGCATACGTGCTTTGCGAGCGAGTTACGGCTGAATGGAGGCATCAGAGGTTCGTCTGCTATATGGACAACCTCTTCGTTGATGTACCACTAGCTAGAGCGCTGTTAACGATCAATATTGGTATCTGTGGTACTACGAGGGCTAATACACCTGGATTTCCACCAATATTACTCGCAATCAAGTATAGATTTGGCTCCGAATTACGGAGAGATCAACGTACGGCCCTTATCGTGGACGATTTAGTGGCTTGTATGATCTGGAAAGACTACGAACGACAGCATATCGTATCCTTCATATCCACAGTCCACAGTCCGTACGATATGGTACTAGTAAATCGACATATAAGAGCGAATCACTCCACCAGGACGACACTACCTGGCTTTACGATGGCTCGAGTTAGTCAACCAAGGATTGCGGTTGATTACAATCAATATATGGGCAATACAGACCTCCATAACCGCCTACGAGCGTACAAGAGCGTACGACGACCCTACCAGGCCAAATGGACCAAAAAATTCATCGAATTCATCATCGATATCTGTCATATTAATGCCTTCATCATCTGGAAGCGATATCAGGCTCAAACCACTAAGGATCGACGAGATCGCGATCGTTTTCTTACTCAACTCATAGAGGGCCTTATTGAGGTCGCAGAGGACGTCCACATGCCAGATCTAGTTAAGATACGCAAGCATTGTGCCTGGGGAGCCTGTCAACCTCGCGAGTATATCAGGCGCAATCCTCTGGGCGATATCACGAACTCAGAGGGCAAAAAGACGTACACCAGCAAGACCCACGATTACTGTACGCACTGTCAGAAGTATCTATGCCTGCGGAAGGGCTGCTGGAGGGCATATCACGATCAGCAAGGCCTTCTAATCAGGGAAGAGGATCGATATTAGTAGAGGCAGGCAATATCACCACCACGTAAGGTATTTAGTCGTTTTGTGACACCACGATTTGTCTATACAAGGCCAGACCGCAGCCTCAAATGCGCGATAAGGGTTGGAATCAAGATCTGGTACGCATACAATATCATACTCGTTGCAATGAGATTACTTCTATGTAATGACCATCAAGTGGTGCTCCCGGAGTGGAGCCGCTAATTGTCCAAAGTTGTACGCGCAGAGGATAGCTTCTCACCAAGCCTATTCGAAGATTATTCCCCACTGCCTCCCAACCGTGCTTCCACCTACAGCCACTAGCTCCCGGCGTCCGCTACTGCAGAAACGAAACGTCTTCGACAGCCCAGGCCTTCCTGCTCTCTGAGGACGCTTATTTCTAGAATGTCGCAAGACACTGCTCTTTACCGTGTGCGACCACCACCCCAAGCAGACTACCAAATCTCAAAGTTGATTTCGATGCCGCATTATCGGAACACATTCTTGGTGCGAGTCAATCATGGCCGCCGCCCCACCAGTCAAAAAGGCATGTGACGCCTGTCACAGACGCAAAGTACGTTGCTCCGGGGGCCAGCCGTGTAAAAATTGTGGTCAAGCATCGCTACAATGCACCTACCTAGCTATACCACAAAAGAAAGGGCCGAAGGGGTCCCGAGCCAAAGTCATCTCTGAAATCCGGGATACTCAGCAACAGCAGAAGCAGCACAGTCCTCAGCATGCTGGAAAGCCCCCAACACCTGTTCGAACGCCGCATGATGGTGAAGAAAATCCATTCGACTTCAATACGTCACCCATATCCCCGACTGCTCACACGCGCAACTTAGATCTACTATCTGCTCAGACCGTCGACAGCTGCATCAATTTCTTCTTCAACCACCTGTATCCGACCATGCCCATCTTTAGCAATCAGCATCTAGGTGCCTTGGCAGTTGAGTACAGGAATGGACCGCCTGAAGTCTACTGTCTGGTCCTGTCGCTATGCGCCTTCATCATGGTTCAACCTGGCATGTCTTTTGAAGGCGTTCCAATGCCTGTAAATTATGATGAGGATTCGATAGCAGCACGACATCGCCATGCGGGAGCGCTCCTGAAGGAGGTACATCGGATCCGAAAGGATATCGACTTCATCGATAACCCAACTGTACACTCCGTACAAATATCGTTCTTCATATTCTGTTCATACTTCGGTCTCGACAAAGTAAATTTGTCTTGGTATCATCTACGAGAGGCCTCGACATTGGCACATCTGCTGAACATGAACGAAGAAACGTTATACAAAGTCGGCGACCTGGTCGAGAATCAACACAACAGACGCTTTTACTGGCTGTTGCTCGTGACAGAACGAGCAAATGCAATTCAGCGGCACAAGCCGTTATCGATGCTTGCAACCATCGAGTTACCTACGGTTGACCGTGAATCAGCGCAAGCATCGGTTCTACATGGATTCGTATATCTTGCTTCTCTGTTTCGACTGATCGACGATGAGTTCATGTCCTTGTGGAATAAAGCCAAGTCAGAGTGTTCTACGTCTTACCTTGCACAACTGCAAACACAACTTGCTGATGTGATACCTCCGGTGCTCGAATGTACCGAGAACCAAGCAGCCGATGTCAAGATCACGCAACACTGGTTACGATGTATGGTTTGGCAGCTATCGATTGCAAATGGTTATCTCAGTTCTAGCTCCCCAGATCTTACCATGACCTTCAAATACCCCATCGAAATTGCCAAAGATTTGATACGTGACATTCAAAGCATGAGTCTGCAGAGTATGGAAGTGCATGGCATTGGATTGGTCTGTATGATATGCCCCTGCAGGCGATGGTTTACTTACAGTGCAATAGATAGAGAAGCTTTTCGACATGTCATGCACCCTCTCGGATGTAATCGCCTTCGTCCCCATAGAGCATACGAATGGTGAAACACAGACACCGCAAGACTATCTTAACCAACTACTGAACCTTATCTCCCGGCTCCGAGGCGGGGCCTCCCGATACGTTCCTCTTCTCATGGCCAAAGTCGCAGAAAATGTACCCAATATGCAGAATCCACTTACACATATGCCTCACAGCCTTGATGCATTCATGGAACGATCCGAAGATTCGTGTTTCGGCCCACAGAATCAAATGCAAGAGTCTTCATATGGTGGAGCAATTCGACCACCCGCATTTGGCGACACAACAAACCATATCCCGCCCCAACAGCCGCACCCGCCACAACAAGATAGGTTGGTCTTCGAAACGTATAGTCCTAGTGCCACGACCCATAGTGAGCCAGCTATGACACCTCCCATATTCGGTATGCCAGGAACACCTCAGGGACATAGTCTTGGTGGCATTCCGACATCAGTCAGCCAATATTTCCAGCCGCGAAGTGTACCGTTGTCGAAATCAAATGCTACCAACGATATTTGGAATGGTTATCATGGATGAGAGAATAACTCGTCAACGACAATAGGTTCTATCAATCCAGGTTTGAGGCTTCGGCACCACATTATGGCGATTTTTTAGCAAATCAGCACTTGAGGGACACCCTGCATGCGTGCGGGGGTGAACGTCCAAAACCACATGTCTGCCTATAATCAATTCAAGGCGCTGATCGATCCAAATGAAGCGGTTGTCCTTGTGATCATAATGTTTTGCGACAACTCGCTAGCGAGGAAGTTGCTACAACTGGATCGTATCGGTGCGGGTTAGACCTAACATCTGCGAATATGCATATGATGTCTGCCAGAGGCATAAGTGATGGTGTTAATACAGGTAGTCAGCTTCTGCCACTGGACAACCAAACTTGATCATAAAGCACCCTACTAACTAGGGGCACGAAACTCCCATGCTGACTATCAGTCATACAAAGTCCACCTCCATGGACCCTGACATTCTCCAGATGCTACGGCTTGGCTGAAAGACTTACAACCCGACATCTACGATGCGGGCTTACCCGTCACTATTTCGATAAGATCGTAGGTGTTCCTTCGAGTTAAAGGCCACTCAAAATGCCATGGCAGTCTACGCTTTCCTTACTCCAGGTTTGCATACCTAAGACTGTTTTGAAGTGGTCTTGCAATGCATCAGAATCGTTTTCCGCCCCCATGACTTCAACTCTTCCGATTACACTCCGTTCAGTGCTGATCGCGCAAAAGATACGCACCTGTTCTGGGAAGAGTGATACAGTTGTTGACCTCATCAACTTCATGAAGCTGCTACGCAAATCCTCATGTTGAGGCCAGACCACAACAGCCTTCATCAGAACCAAAAACCAACGGAGGTTGGAGTGAGCCTAAATTGACGCCGGAATGACCAAAAAGGTCGTCAGAGAGGGCTCAAGTCGAAGTCACGAGAAGCCCGAGTCTGGCCAATTCAATCCAAGTCAATGCAAAGATAAATGTGAGAGCATGACACCGACGACGCCGCTGCAGAGACACCAGATACCCCAGTGCTGATCACCCAGACACCGACCGTCGAAACCGATGAACACCTACGTATGGCCCACGTCGAGCACCTTAGGACGCAGGGGAGCTATATGAGACAGGTGCCGGGGAGACAGCCAGGGAAGCCATTGACTTGTGTATTCAAGAGAGACAGGCCGAGCAAGGACACTGGCGGACTGGGGAGCGATGACAATAGGAGCTGTGACAGAAAAGAAGAGCTTATACTTAAAGACAAGCATGTTTCAGAACCTCCCCAAAATATTAGGCAGACGGTTGCACCTTTCTTTTAGGGCTTAGCATAGTACACCTGACTCGTCCAACAGAAGCGGAACAAGAGATAACCAACTCAATACTCAGTAATATCACAAAATCTATTGGTGCTCTCACAACAAATCTTCTTATCGAGGACCGAATGGTAGAGCACTGAATTGACGCTTCGTTGCAGGCATGTAGAAATCTTGCTTTAATCGGATTTTTCCGGTCAACCACAAACAAAATACCAGATTCTGGCTGGATCTGAGACTCCCGAGTCAATGCTGTTGCATGTACCGTAAAGTTAACCAACGCCAGAATTCAACTTGGAAGAATCTCAGCCTGGGAGGTGACAGGCCACAGGATTGAGGGACTAGTCACTTAAGTCTGACTGAAGATGGAAAATTACTGGTAACTCCTAGAGTGAATGCTTTAGTGTATACTCTTAGTACAAATCTACCGTTGCATCAATAAACACCAACTCCCGCTAAATCTAAGTCTAAGTGGATCCCCGGCCTAAAGCACCACGGGTGTAAGGCACCACTATTCAAGAATCACTATCTTCGTCAATATTGACGATATCGACGTCAACTGGATCGCAAACGTGGAATTGATACTGGTGCTGCTCGATATCGCTTCGAATCATTGCCTGGGCAGTCCTACGAGCCTCTAATTGACGATCTTGCTGCGCCCAGGCCTGATTGCGTAGCGCAACCAGGTCCTGGGCAGCCCTGATTGTCGCGATATCCTTGAATAGTAAATTAGGGTCAATTGCCTTCTTCTTTGCTGTCCGTTGACGGTACTCGTTAATAAGGGTTGCCTGATGGTCAATTTGACGCTGCTGCAATACGACGGTGGTCGAAAGGTGGTCCAATTGACGGCCAACAGAAAAGAGTAATTTCCTGGCTGACCTTGGGATATATTCACTCTCTGAGATGCGGCTAACTGACTGTCGTATTTGGACCAGGTTTCGCGGAGTGCGATTAACGCTATTGGGTGTGGTCGACGTTTGAATACGCTGCGTAATTGGCGTGGTAGGCGCCTGGCGAAGGACCTGGTGGGAGGACAGTACTCGCTGCGGATTGAATGGTACGATACCCGCGGCTTCGAAGCCATTCCGTATATTCTTCTTTGATAAACCTTCTTCTCTTGCTTTGGCATAATATTGAATGAACCGTACCTTCTTAACTGGTAGTGTATCGTCGAGAGAGACGAGATCTGCAATCTGGGATCGATATCGACCTTTGAGGCTAGAAAAACACGTTAAATCGAGTGGTTGAAGGATATGGCTGGTGTGAGGTGGTAGGTATAGTAGGAGGACCTTATTCTGGTAGCACTCCCATATGAATTCAGTCGTTATATGACTACCGTGGCCATCAAGGATCAGGATTCGATATCGACCGTTGGACGTTTCTGGAAGGAATACCTCCTTTAGCCAATGCAATCCAATCTCGTTCGTGGTCCAGCCCTTATTAGAGATGGTATAGAGAGCGTCTGGTATACCGTTAATCGTAAACCACGTTGTTTAAAGACTCTTTCCTTTGAAAATAACGACATTACGTATCTTTCGACCCACCGCGTTGATTGACTCGATAATAGACACCCACTCACGATTTTCAGGCCGTTGAACGTATGATCTGGAGGTAGAGGACGTCCCAATCACGGTTTGATTAGTACAGACACCAAGGGCGATACCTGTTTCGTCCATATTCCATATATCCTGGCACACCACGTTGTACTGCGATACAAGGGACTGCAATCGCGTAAAGAAGGGTTGAAGATTATCAATTGTAGATGCCTGGGCTCTCTCATGATCGAGCTTCTGGCCTATCTTAGTCTTGATCTCAGGGTGACGACCAATAAACCGATATATCCAGTCTTTTCCAACCGTAGCAGGGCCATTTGTGATCCTCAGGATAAGAAGGACCACCTCTCGAAGCTGCGCATGATTGACAGCATTTCCACCTGCCTCTGATCGCAGTATCCATTGCACGAGCTCTCTTTCTTGGTCCGGGGACAATAGCTGTTGTTGGGCGCGCGCAGTGCGTCGAGACTGTCGACCTCGTAAACGGCGGCTCAATGTGGTATGACCAATGGCAAATGCCTCTGCGCATTTTCGAATACTGGTATATTGGCGTGCCTGGAAGGCATCGACGGCCTGCGACACCCTAATATCGTGATCTGAAGGCATTGCGATGAGCTGTGGTGGAATACTAGCACTGGAAAGGTTGGTCAACTGCTGCGGCTGCGGGTTGAAAATCTGGTGCCTTACACCCGTGGTGCTTTAGACCAGGGATCCACTTAACTCTAACATATCTGGTCTTTCGTAATTGCGTCACATCGCTCATAACTACTACCCCTGCTCGGTATCTCAATGCAAATAACTATCCTTTACGTCGTTTCTCGCTTGACCTGTCTATGTACCCTTCCCTCTCGATCCCCACGCGTATTTCTCCATCCGCCCCGAGATATCTGCCATACCCGTATCTGTAACCCCTCTTGTTCAACTCTCTCACATCTCCACCAGCTGCCACGACATCTTGAGTGGCATGCGAGCCCGCGAAAAATGCGATTTGAGATGCGATGGTGAATGGCATGCGTGGGAGGAACGGGGCGGGTAAGGTCAGGCGGAAAATGATGATCACGAGGAGATCGAGGGTGAGAATTGTGAGGGAAATTATGAGCATGGGTCGGGAGAGGAAGATACGGTGGGTTTGGTATGTTGCAAGGCCAGGGGTGGTGGTGGTGTCGGCGTTTGTAGTGTTTGTTGAAGCTGAACTCAAAGATGAATTTGAAGTGGCGGTGGCACTTGTTGGCTGTAGCCTGGTACGGTCGATGAACAGTTGAGCTGCGAACAGTCGGCTCAGGGCATCGGAGACGACTGCGCTTGCATTTTCGAACGATGGAGTGGGTACCGTTGAATCAAGTAAGTTGTTGTTGCCAAGTAGCTTCTTGAAAAGATAGTTGGAATAGTCGCGGGCGACACTGTCAGTGTGCCAGGTTCGGTTCGCACGACTACCAGTCAACGCTGCTACAGATGTGTTGAAAGTTGCTGAGAGGTTGACTGACGCAGGAATGTCATAATTTGGAGGCCCGATATCTTGTGCGGCAATAACTTGACCGGAAGACTCCACGCGCAAGAGCGACATCTGAGTCTTCAGCCGGGGCTTGCATGATATGATTGTGGCATTGTACTCGAAACGTCCAGTAGCGGTCAGGTTTGCCGAGGGTCTGAGATCGGTTGGAACCAGACGGCCTCGCACCCAGCCATGAACTATCCGATCTTGACAGAAATCGCACTCGGTTTGAATATCAGGATACAGCTTACTCTTGTAGGATGAGTATTGGGAGTCAAAATTCCTGACTATCTCGAATGAGGAGATCGAAGATGTCAGAGAGCCACCAATCACAGCCAGACCTTGCGCCTGGCCGTTGAAATTGACATGATAGTCGTCGTGAGTTAATGAGCATTGGCATATACTGCTGTCCGTTGTTGATGTGAAGTTCGTGAACAGTCTGAAAGTTTGTCCCTGATCGTGAAAATCGAGCGTGGTGGCTATGCCAGGGGATTTACCAAGGAGATCAACGCATTCGAAATCGGCGCCGTATCCTATACTTTCATACCGAAACTCTGAGATTGGGGGGCTGTTTGCTTCATGAACGTGCTCAACTGGCAAGTAGCCATACTCGGTGGTTGTCCAGGTTGGCAGATCTGTTTGCCCAGTTGCGTTGGCTAAGACAGGATACAGAGCGTCTACATATGCGCTGGAGACTGTGTTGTCATTCGACAGCTGTGTGAGAACGAAAGGTTGGTAAACCAGCTGTAGTGTGGTTTTCATTGTTTGCGCTATATCTTCTCGAAACAACGTTCCTGCCAAAGTAACTGTGAGCACATTCGATAGAAGAGCGGTAAGGCTCAATGCGCCTAGAATGTAGTGGCCGATTCGAAAAGCTTTCAAGAAGATGAGGGGCGGCGGTATTGAGGTGTAGTTGACGTGAAGAGTATGAGATGATAGGGCGTTCCCCTTTTTAAGATCTTGCATGGGTTGGATGAAGGAGTAAGTTCTGCAGAGCAGACTCAAGTATGCTCCAACAAGTGTGGCAAATGCAGTGGGCAGGAAACCTAAGAGCATTTGGACCACGAAGTCGCTAGTCTGAGGCACTTTTAGTCCGTTTTGCTTACTTGAGAATACTTCCAGAGCACCGAAAATAGCGATGCATATTCCAATTGCCAGTGCAGCAAACCCAGAAGCTATCCATGACATCTCAGGTAGGTGTTTTTGATGTGAATACACTGTTGATTCAAAGTCGGTCGGATCGTCCTTGAGATGCGCAGAATCATGGCTATCATCCTCCATCAATAGTGGCAAGTTATCGTCGTCTGTTTGTAAGTGGAAGGTTTTGTCGGTCAAGCTAGAATTAAGTTCATGGTCGGTTGCAGTACTGAGGCGTGCAAATGTTTTCTGGATGCTGAGTTCTCGCGCCAGAACCATGATCTGCGTGAGTGAATCTGGATCACGACGAAGGTGCAGAGTGCGTCGTGGCACACGCCATAGCATATAGATGCAAAGTGCCATGACGAGAGCCAGCAAGGACTCTGTAACAAAAGCAAAAGCTGGAACTAGCGTCACAACTTCTCTCACGCTGCCCAGGACTGCTGGTTGAGTCGTCCCTAGCTCTTCCCCAAAGTTGTGAGTCATCGCGAGTGCGAACAGCAGCTGGTGAGCCTGCATGTAGGTGGTCTGTAAAACCTCAAAATCGAGATATTGTTGTCCTGGAAGCTGAGACACGCCTAATACGTACCCAATCATCGTATTCATACTATACGCTGTAGGTGCGCTTATGCTGGCATTCTTGAGTCGTGTGGTTTGTAATATCACCGAGTTTTCTCCGATATCAGCATCTTTGAGCCTGTCCGCGCCTGGAGGTTGACCGAGGGCTAAAAGGTACTCAAAGTGTGTGCTGTTGAACATCTCTTCTGACATCACTGTTTTTGGACCTATTGGCTCGTGTTCCACAATCGAATTGTTGCTTGTGATGACAGTCGCTGTTACAGGCTCCATGTAGTACTGTGGCTCGCAGAAGACTGCTGTAGCATTGCCTCCAGGTTCAAAATCCGGCATTTCCATACCAGTTAACTTCCAAATTGCAAGGAACATATGTGGAAATTGCGGACAAAGCATTCCAAGCGACAGGCCTGGGGTCGCATAACCTTGGGACGCAGCTGCAAAGTAGTAAGCCTCGTACTGCGCTGGGTAGGTGTAGGAGACTGAGGCATCAATGAGCAAAATGTCCGTTGCAGAGCAGCCTCGTCCATCGTTGAATGAAACAGTTAGTCCGTCTCCGCCAAAAGATTTGCTCGCATTCATTTGAACAACCACAGAAGCGGGCTTCCAACATTTCAATTCGGACCAGTATCGTGTTGTGGCGGCCTTTATTGTCGTATCGACAGTATCTTGTGGAGCGAGCGAATACGAGAAAGGGGCCACAGCGTAGTTTCTGCTGGTGAACGCAGGAGGCTGTTGGTTAAGCCAGCACATAGAATACGCTGTGCCCAAAAAATTGTAGGACATAGCTTGTGTTTGAATTGAAGTGCTAACCAATGGCGCCGATATGCTGCTTGAGGTAGTCCGTGACTGGATTTGCTTTTTGGACAAGAACATCGAGCTTTGGACGGCGGGAATGACTATGGTCGTCAAAATCAGCAGTATCGAAGAAACCAGGACCACGAAATGTCTGCAAGACTGTAGTCAGCATAAGCGAGAGCGTTCTTAGTGATTGTCTACTTACCTGCGTTGCAGTGACTTATAAAGAACTGAAAGGACGAAATCCGTGTCGTAGCGACAAAGCAGCGAAGCCCGCCTCGAACTACTTTTCAGTGACAAATGATACCACGGCTCCAACCGTCTAATGTCAAGGTCGAAGACAGAAATCCACATTGCGAACAGGACAACAAGGATTGTAGGCAGGTATTTGAAGAGAAAAACTTGACCATTTGACAGTCCTTCAGCATTCTTTGCAACCAAGACAGCTCGATCACTACTTGCCGCACATTGCGACAAGATGACAATCCCGAGGAGTATCGATACGCTGATGACACTGACGCAAAGTGCTGACTTCTGGAATGAGAACGGATACCACCATCTTGCTTTGGGGGAGCCGAACTCGGTGGCTTTATCGATGCATGGAGTCTCCGGTGAGGAGTTTGTAATCAATGTCATTGACATTGATGTAGTTTGGTCGAAAAGGATGTTGATCGTCACTTCGAATTCTCCTCTCCTGTGCGCTACTTGTGCAGTACCAAAAAAGGGTAAAGCAGAGCCAGCTTGCGAGCTGATACTGAAATCTCCAGGTCAAAATTTGCAGAAGACCAAAGTCTGATATCAATGCCCTCAAGAAACATTTGGACGTTTCTGAGAGGCGCCAAACAAATCGGCGGCTCACGGTGGCCACAAGGTTATGGGGTGTGTCCAGATCCATATTGCAGACCTGTATCGCATACTGATTGGGCGTTTAATGTTTCATGTGAGAATAGAGCGCCATGGTTGCAAGGCAGAGTCATGCGGCACTGTGCTCCATAGTTTTGTGGCGATCAAGCCATGTTTCGACATGTTTTCGGTCTTCAGATCGAGCAAGCGATTGAGATATTGAGTGACTTTCGATGAGCTGTGAGTGTCAGGAACTGCTGATATAATTTTGTACTCATTGGGTTTAGAAATTGACCCACTTGGTGTGGTTTGAAACAGTTTTTGGTGAAGGTTCATGCTTATTGGAACGTTTTGGTCTACCACACACCTTTCTCAACGATAATCGAAAGTTTGAGATTTTTTGTATATTACAGCGTCTTGCAACTACAACATTATTGATTTCTTAGATCGCGTGCACAAAGACTTTTGTGTTTGTATGGTAAGTGAACTTTAATTGACCATGATTTGTGCTTGGTTCACGCTTTGCTGGAATAACGTGGAAAGTTACTGAAAGTCCATATCTTTAGAATGTGCCACATCAAGAACAGACTACCACAAAATTGGCCTTGAAGTATCGTAGCACCGGCTGTAAACAGCATACATGGAAAATCAAGTCCAATACGAGAATCGTAACCTGCTGCTTCGTCATTGCGTCCTTCACGTAGGTGATACAAGGCGTTGACGCGTACTTCAATAAACGAGTGTTCAGCCCTAATAATTCCGAAATCGTCTCAAGGCGCATTTATGGAGAGAGGGATTGTTAAATAAGTTGATAAATGAACGAATCTAGTAAAGATATTCTGGGGTATATAAAAACCACACAAATGCCCTCCTGTGCACTTTAAGACCAAGCTCTAAGCAGCCTAATCTTATCATTTTCCTGTTTCTCCGCTAAAGTATGCAACAAAAACAAAACGAGAGTGGTGCTCATGAAAGAGCTACGCCTTGAAGGCTGTGTCGACGGCGAGAGATATGAGAGCGGATATCACGCTTGACTCCACCTGAGACATTGTAGGCAAAGTTGGCAGAGATACCTGGGGTGCAGGTCATGCCTGCGGCCATTGGCATAGCAACTGACCATTCACCAGAAGCGCAGCGTTGGAATGCTTTGCCGTCTGCACTGCAAGCCCAGGCACCTTCATTCGTGCAAGGACCGGATTGTGAGCCAGTGAGTGTTGTCGAGCCGGTGCCAGTGCCAGTAGCTACAGCGGCAGAACTGGCCTTGGTCGCCGAAGTTACAACTGCGGAAGTAACAACTGCAGCTGTAGTCTGAGATGCAGCTGCAGAAGTAGCCTGTGAGACGGCACCAGACGTAGCTTGTGAGGCGGCACCAGATGTAGCTACAGTAGCAAAAATGCCCGGGTTTGCAGTGCGACTGCCGGAAGCAGCAGCGCTCGCCCTAGCGCTCGAGACAGGAGAGACAGCGTTTGTGGCAACCGAACTTGTTGCCGCAGCTGCAGATGAGGCAGCAGGTGAGGCAGCAGCACTTGACGCAGGAGCAGCATTGTTAGCTGCAGCGCCGCAGTTGCCTGACGGGGGCTGGAAGTTGTAAGGACCGCCGGTAGTACCCTTGATGACACGCGATGGATCACCAGGATTTGGGTAAAGAACATCAGTTGTCTCAGCGACTGTGCAGCCATTGCCTTGTGGAATGTTGGCAACGAACATGTCGGGAAGTGGAGTCTGGTCCTTCTTAACTGGCCTGGATGGCTCATATCGCTTCTTCTTCGCACCTTGAAGCTGGACGTAGGCACAATTCATATAAAACTCTCGGTTGCCAATCTTGTTGTTCCAGGTCCAAGCCAACGTATAATCGCCCGCCGGGAGATCTGGATGATCAGGAACGGCAAAATCAAACTTCATGGAGCCGCTATCGTTCGGGTCGCCGGAGAGATTTGTAGAGCCTTCAATAGGGCAGTTGCCTTCAATGGAATAGATAACCATCCATTTGGTGTTCTGATTGACGGATGTGCCCTTTGCCATGCTCACTTGACACGATCCGCCTCCATGAGTAGCACCGCCAGTAAATGACAGAGAGTTTGTTTGGCCAACAGTCATCACGTTTGCTGGCCCTGACTTGACATCACCAGATCCGCCAGCGATCTTGCATGGAAAGTTAGAGCCATCCGTAAGAATTGGAGAGCTATCAGGGGTGTTGAATGGAGTAGGTGTTTTCATGATCATGTGAGCATTAGCGGCCGAGGCCAATGCAACCAATGTAGCTGTGATCTTCGATGTGAGCTGCATTTTGGTGAATTTGTAGTTCGTGTTGACTATGACTGAAAGAGATCGTTGTTGAAACTTCGAACCAGCGAAGTATATCTTGGTAGAGATCTGTTGGAGAGTCTGCTTTTGGTTGAGCTAAGAAGCTGAGGTTTGCTTGCGAGCTTTCTTTAGAATGTGATCGGTTGGATTGTATACACAGTAGTTGTGTGTATGTATGCAGAGAGGAAAGACAGCCCTTAGGTAAGGGAATGGTCGTTGACTTGGAAGCAATGAACTCTTTTCCAGAAGGAGCTCGTTAAGGGAATGAAACAGTCTGCCACAGGCACGACGTGGTTGCAGAAGTCAACAATGAAAAGGAAGGGAACAGGAACTAGCCTGGTTCGATCAGTTTGGTCAGTAGTATCGTCAATGAACTTGAGAGACAGAAGGGAGTGACAGCCATGGCATGCGACAGATATATCTAGGCACTTGAGCTCTGCAAAGATCAGTGAGCAGAATCTGGAATCCCCTATGTCAAGCTGGATACTTACCCTGAACTAGACAATGTTGCAAGGGATTCTGAAACACGATGTCCTATTGGTAGAAGGTTCTCTGCTCGGGCGTCGATAGCCGGCCATGTTCACTTCATCCAAGGCAGCTCTCCGTGGTCTGTTACAAAACTCCGCCATGCTGAAGATGAACAGCCACTCAGAAGAATGAATATTGCGGTTGCGTGGTCGGAGCACAGACAGCCTTCAGCAAAAATGCTGAATGAGATATCTGATTGGTACCGGACGAGAACCTAGGAAACACCAACACGGAGCTTTGGCGCGTGAAAAGCTGAGGAAACAAGAGAAGGGATTGGCTGAACGGCTGTGCGACATTGTCGGAAGAGCCCAGGCTTAGTGCATACGATCGTCTTAAGACAAGCTTTTCGGGGAGAATCCACAGGCAGTATCCCCTGAGAAAAAGGTTGTGTTGAGCTGGAATGCGAAGTACGTGAAAGGGCAACTGATGGCCAAGGCTGAAAAACATGGTCGATAGAATGGAGCAAGGGGTCACCGAAAACTAGATGGCGCGAAATGGCAAAGACGAATGGTAGCGTGTGGCAGGTGTCCTTGGCATTTTGCATCAGATAGGAACAGGCTTAGCGCTAGATGTGGGGAAAAGCTGACACCGACTTTTCTCGGCATGACTGGCAAGTGATCGACCGCCTCTCGTTTCAACCTCTCTCCATTGTTTCGTCTTGTCTCTCGCCTGCGCCCAATCGCTGCGCGCAGTCTAACGCGGTCAAAACTTCTTGTCCAGCAAAGCACCAGCGGCTTACGATGACCGGCCCAAAGTCTTAACCTCGCAGTGTCCTCGACGAACCAGCGCGCATACCGCGCAAGCTCCGTGACATGCACAGTGACAACTTGATCCGAGGGCAAGCCCATCGTTGTCACATTCACTGTTGAAAGAGCCATACGAGAGCTTCGGACTTCGGCTTCGTGCCTCCCCACATTACAGCCTAGAACGAGCAGGCCCATACCCACAAGATGGAATGACGCGAAGACGACCGCTTGTTCCTGGTCGTAGGTCACATTTCGATGGTGCCTAGTGTTATTCTCAGACCAAAGCACCTGCCTGCAATCTTCTCGATGTGTTCTTGAGAGACATGAAACAAGCTGTATTGTGCAAGGAATAAACACATTGTTCACAACTTGCAGTGCGGATGTTGAAGCAGATCATGTCGCATCAAACGCTGGCTGTTCTGTAAACGGAAGGAACGCCACTGTTTCGGCGTGCGACTTTTTCCTGCGCATCTATTACGAAACAAACCTCAGCCTTGACAGTGATGCATGCGGTAAATCAAAAGCAAATTGCCTGAAGATAGCAGCATGTCCCTTTCGTACCGCGGCGGTACCATCAAACTGGTGCAGATGCAAGCCACGTAGGTCAATGTCTACTCCAACCAGAGGTCCAACGCTACCAGATTACATGTTAGTGGTGTTGACATTGTAGATGGATTGCCATCTGCTAACGGACGCTTCTGTCTCATTTCCAGATTCAAGTGTTGGTCAAATCAAAATGCGACCAAGCTTGTTCATCTCCGAGTTCTTATCGATATCAAGAGAGATTATTTCGGCGATGATAGAAAATGGACAAAGCATGACACGAGCAACGGCTCCGCCTTGAGAGTTACAATGAACGGGTCAAAACTCAACAATGGAGTTGAACATTCCATTGTTGTGTCTCAAGTGAACTGTGGACTGGGACCGTAATGCCCTCGGAAGTGAGTACTGACAAATGCATGAGTTCGCAGCCCTCCGATCCAATCTTACAAGTCCCCAATCTCACGACGAACCATGTCGTTGCCGCATTACCATGGCTCAAATAAACTCAGGTCATGAGCTATGCCTAGGGAACGCATTCCGCCGGGGATTTGTCTCAATGTGTGAGACGAAAACATCAAGATTCACTCATTGTGGTTTTAAATTTGACTCTACTTATCACGCCAAGTGAGGTCTTGTTGTATGCACACTATGCACATGAATTGTTATGCCTTTCTGTAAACAACTCCACTTGAAGCCGGCTGGCACAGCATGTAAACGCCAGCAACTTCGGATCAGCATATGCTGCCAAATGTTCCTGTTCTCTCCGCTATGGCAGCTACAGTACGCTTTTTAATCTTAATGAGCATTGTCTCAGACGAACCAACATCGATTCCTTCTCACCTTCACCATCAACCCGGTTTGTCACATGCGAATTCTCCCCCTGGATCCATAACGGGAAGATCTTCCATATCCTCTATCAAGTCTGAGAAATACGGATCATTACCCACGAACCCCTTCTTCGCCCTTGTGGCACCTACCCCGTCACGCTTAATTCTCGTTGATTGAAATCGAGCATCCACACTTGCGCTTCCTTGCGGAGATCATTGGATAACCGTGAGAAACCGGCTTAATAGGAACTCAGATCAGCACCGAAGGAAGTTGCAACGCATTGCCCTGTTGTTCATGGAAACCCTCTCTGACTCACTTTCGTCGTTTTGCGTCCTGATACAACCAATCTTGGGAGTTGATTTATGCTTGTATTGTACGTTTAACAACTGATTCTGCTCTTTAGGATATTGGTAAATGATGCCGAAACTGCCTTACCACTTTCTACGAATGCTGGTTGATAACTGTTTCGGTTCATTTCGTTGTGAATGTAGATAAAACCCAAATTTTTCAAGATTGAGGTTTGGATATTGGTTTATCGCTTGTGGCGTACTCGACGTTGATGGTGGTCACCCTTTTCCAATGTGTATGGCGAGAATCTGCAATGGAATGCGATAACGAGTGTGTTTGGTCTTTTTTTGTAACTGCTTACGTACCAACAATATGCGTAGCGCAAGGAGAAATACCTCTATCTCTTCTCGCGTCTGTGTTCGTGCGAAGCGAAGGAAGTGGCGACTCTTTCAACACAGCACCACTTTTGCTCATATCTTCAGGCTTCCTCCGAGTTTAGTTGTGTGCACTAGCTAAATCACCTAGTCACTTGATTAAGGCAGACTTTGCGCGCAAGACGAGATGCTTATGCACCCAGAATGATATTTGTCCAAGAGGCGTTCTGGGTTAAAGCGAAATTTATTGCACAATCCTTCAGTCTGGGCGAATGCAGGCTGCAATCCAACAACCGTGATGCGAGCAACATTAAACACAAAGCTGCAATCAGCTAGATCAATACGAGTGGGACTGTCGGTGATTTCCTTCAGGTTCTTTGAATGATGCGATTACCAGGTGAATCTAGTCACAAGCCGTGTTCATAGTGAAGCTCCCGGATCTCTTAGAATGAGCAAAAAATCCTCGCCACATGAATGCTGTGCGTCCGTCCAGGCAAATAAATACAGATCTAAATCATCAGCCTTTAGGCAAGCTTAAATGGTTGACTTGCTCATTGGGACAGCTGTAATGTATCAACGCAATCGTGTGCAGTTAGGCAATCATCCTAATAGTTGTCTAGACAGAGTATGTAGATTATTGCCCACCTGGATAAACTCATCTGCTCCACTCTTAGACCTCGTCGATTCTTGTCGTCTGTTTCTTCCCAAGGCGTGAAGAATTGCCATTTCATACACGATATAACTGCACAAATGTCCTTCTGTTTTCCTTATCTGTGTTGCGCACATCAATCGCCTCCTTCATCCTATATCACGTCACAAGCAGGAGATACATCGCAAACCACAGCTGATTAAAGAGGAGAATAGCATTCGGCCGAAAACTTCTGTACTTGCAATTGGTTCCCCCGGTTAAATACCGGCAGAATTTCGGCGGAACCTCTTTAGTCTGAGTCCATTTGACTCTTCAATCGCTCCGATGATTGCTCTTGAAAGGTCTTTACCGATGGCTCCAGGCTGATGATAGGTGCGAGATCATTTACAAGGACACCCGGAGACAAGAATATCTCCTTCAATAATCAAGAGGAGATAGCAAATTGCGATGTTTATCACCGAGCTTAGTTGTAAAGGATCTGGTATAAAAGGTGGGTGAAGGTGTTCTAGACACGATCAACTGCAAACTGCAAACTTGACAATACTCGACAATAATTCTTCCTCGCGTTAGATAAAGGTAGAACAACACATACAGATACGTACACAATGGCGACCAAAACGCCCATGAAAGTAGTCTTCGGCGCCATGACCATTGGCAAGCCGGGTATTGAGATGACCCGTGTCTTTACCCTCGACGACACCACTAAACTCCTCTCAACCTTCCAATCGTATGGACATAATGAAGTTGACACAGCTCGAGTCTACGGCGAGGGTTCTTCAGAGGAGTATCTTGGGGATATTGACTGGAAATCGAAGGGTATCATTATGGACACAAAGCTCTACCCAACCGAGGGCAAGGGCGCCTTATTCCCAATTTCTTACTCACATCGATCGGAAGATATTCGAAGAGGTCTCATGGACTCACTAAAAGCCCTCAAAGCAGACAAGATTGATATGTTTTACTTGCATGGACCGGACAGAAAGGTACCTTGGGAAGACACGTTACGGGAGGTCAACGCTTTGCACAAGGAAGGATACTTCTCCCGATTCGGTATCAGCAACTATTACTCCTTCGAGGTGGCACAGATTTGCGAGATCTGCAAGCGCAATGGCTGGATTATGCCTAGTGTCTATCAAGGTCTGTATAATGCTTTGCACCGAAAGGTCGAGGATGAGCTTTTTCCGTGCCTTAGACAGTACAACATCAGCCTGTACTGCTTCAATCCTCTGGCTGGTGGCTTCTTGACGGGTAAGTTCAAGCGAGACACACAGGACGAAGACGTGGAAGCTGGTGGCAGATTCGATCCGAAAAGGTTGCAAGGACAGCTTCACAGAGGCCGATACTGGAATGATGCTATGTTCGATGCGCTCGATATCCTAAGGCCAGTCGCGGAGAAACATAGATTGACAGAGAGCCAGTGTGCGCTTAGGTGGCTAACCCATCATTCCATGATGAAGAAGGAGCTTGGAGATGCTGTGATCATCGGCGCTAGCAGTAACAAGCATTTGGAGGAGAACCTGAAGGCGTTGGATGAAGGGCCATTGCCAGATGATATTGTCGAAGCCTTGAACTTGGGGTGGGAGAGAATCCGAGGGCCGCCATTGAAGTATTGGCACTAGTGTATCAGAGAATTAGAAGGGCAGATACGATGCGGTAACACTATCTTAGAGAAATCACAGTCGACTTTGCGACTACCCCAATCTCCATACGAACAACACCTACTTCAAGTCAGGAACATACTGTTGGTACTAAATTTCTGAATGACTTACTGGCCAGTTGTGGAACTAATGCGACCGCTCCTCTTTAGGTACTACGATCAGGGTGATGAACCTAATAGCTAGTGTCGAAGATGGTTGACTGAAGTACGGTAGACCTGTAAAACCTGTTATGCACTTGATTGGACCAAAAGAACAAGCAGCGCTTGTTGCTCAGCTCACTGTGACGTTTTCTCAAACACCAAAATCTTAGCAGTCGTACTTGACACGGTAGACAAAGGGACCAGAGCAACCACAACAACATTAATGCCTGGTTGTCTTTACTCCACAAGTATATATTGCGCAAAAATGACAAGATAACCGAAACCACCTCTCGGATCACGAACTATATTAGATCCTTCCTACCTGCGAGACCTTGTCCATCCGTTTCATCCTCTACAACACCACAACAAAAGCATGTCGAACCGCTACTCCTCGCTCAACCGCCGCCCGGGCGCTGGAGCCACATCTTCTCTCTTCGCCGACTACCCCGGCTCGCGCCCCTCCTCCAGTGCCTCTCAATCCCGCCCCTCCTATGCCTACCCCGACAAACGACCAACGTCCCCATACTCCTCCTACTCTCCTGCACCCACCACATCGAACCCTTACTCCACCACACCCAACGGCCACCTAACTCCCCAAAACTCCACCTACAAACCTCCAACGTCTAACTCGTACACCTCGACAGCAGTCCTCGACCACCTCGAATCTCAAAACGAAAACGACGCCACGTCGCTTCTCTCGTCAAAAGTCAGCCAGCTGAAACAACTGAGTATTGCCATTGGAGACGAGATAAGAGAGAGTAGCAGTCTGGCGCAGACGATCAATGACCAGTTTGACGGGGCGAGTGTGAGGTTGAAAGGGACAATGAGACGGATGTTGAGGATGGCGGACCGCACAGGGGTCGGGTGGAGGGTTTGGCTAGGATTTTTCGCGGTTGTTTGGTGTCTGTTTGTATATGTATGGCTATTTTAGAAGGTGAAATGGAGGGTGTAAGAAGTAGGTACATTCTTCTCGCCTGTGAGGTTTACGGGATATTTTTTTAAGCATGTGTGCTGAAGACTACGGATGTGTGCATAAGTGTTTAAGTGTTGATTCATGGTTATAACACTGAGCGACGGACTGTCTTTAGGAGCTTAGCAAAAAGAGCAAGGCGTTGGTTGAGGCGTTCTGAACATTTTGGGACAGCAAGGCAGACATTAAATGGTTACCGAAGTAATGAGAAGAAGCCCCGGAAATATTTAGGTGCGGCATCTTACAGGGTTGTAACATTACTTGCATGCACATAACATTGCGTACTGGCAGCAGCATAGCAAAAGAGGAGAGGCCGAGACTCTTGAAACAGTCGTCTTAGGCTTAAGATCTGGATCCTATTGCCTTAGGCGCGTAGTGTCATCATGCTCTTTGACATTAGCAAGTTTCCTGCTCAGCCAGGTTATTGTTGTTGCATAGCCGTCCTCTTATCTATTCTGTTCTTGATGGTCTCGTTGCCTTGGCATACCCACATCATACAGCTCCTTACCTCCTCGCGCCTCTAGTCCCGCCAGGTACCCTTCCGCTTCTAGTTCTGCTTCTGGGCTCATCCACAGAGCCCAGTCCTTGCTGCACTCGCTGCACATTCTGCTGCTGAGGTGACGGCGTGAATAAGCCTCCACTACTGACCTGTCGTGGCGCCATCGTCGCAGAACCCATGGCTGCAATCTGGTGGGGAGCAAGGTTCGGCACAGACCCCATCATCGATATTTGCTCCTGTGACGTGAAGCTTCTTGAACTACCAGTTGCTTGCGCTGGAGGTTGTTCAGATCTTCCTGCTCCAAACAGGTTTCTCCTTGCGCTAGCTGGATCTAAGAAGCCTCGTCCAGCTTGGTGAGCAGGGTTCGCTCCGATAGAGCTCATGTCGGTATTGCCTGTACTGATAAGTGCACTTACGCTAAAGTCGCTGCCGAGCTGGTCAGGTGTGAAGTTTGGTAGCAGTTGTTGGGATCGGACAAGCCCTCGAACGCCTGTCTGTGGTGGTATTGGTCGACTAGATTGAGGCATGGGTAATTGGACATTGCCTGATGTTCTTCTCATGTCCGTGCTCATGTCACTCTGTTGGCTTGCAATGCTTTGTCGTGCCAGGTCGCGGCGCTGCCGTTGGCCGATGTTCGAGAAGGGCGGAGGCATGGAGACGTGATGTGCTGTGGCGCCTGGTGGCATGATACTAATGTCCATATCGCTTTCTTCAAGCTCCGTATCAGTGTGCTCCCATCCGCCGTCATCGTCTTCAGCCTCGGGTACATCATCATCGAGGTTGCGTGTACCATCCATGTCCGGTAATTCATCATCCAAGTCACGGCTTTGGTCGTATTCGCCAAGTTCATCTTCATACAGCATGGTGTTTGCTATGGCTTCTTGCTCGGCTTGTTCTTGATCTTCGGCAGTAGAGTAGTGTCCCGATCCTGGTATGGTTGCTCGCGCTTGCACCTGTGGTGGTCGTTGCTGCATAAGTGGCGGGGATGATACTTCATCCTCGGATTCAGTGTCCGGATCTCGAGTGGTGTCGTAAGTCCAGGCTGTGTCTGCTTCAGGTATATCATTGTCCAAGTCCTCGTCATCTTCATCGTCCTCTTCTTCGCTTTCCTCGTCCTCAAACTCATCACCTTCTACATCATCCATATCTGGAACGTCCTCATCGAGATCTCGTTCACCGTCTTCGCCAATGTCTCCACCTTGTGCCTCGCTAGCCCTTTGCTGATCAAGTTGTGCCTGTCTCTCCGCTTCTTCGATTTCAGCGGCGTTCCGTTCTTGCAGCTCCACCTCCCTCAACTGTCTTTCGACTTCTTCACGTTCGATCTCCTCCTCTCTTCGACCTAACATAGTCTTGGTACACCCTGCTGGCTTCAGCCACGAATAGCCATACATTGCTATAGCGAGCTTGCGCTGAGTAATGACTCGTTCATCGTGAGCCAATATAGCAAGCTGGCTTCGAGGATACATGGCATGAGGATGTCCTCTCGTTCTGCGCTGTTGCTGTTGCTGCTGGGCTTGAAGTGAGTTCGGACCGGCTGCCACCGGGGATACATCAGTAGTAGGCTGATCATGAAGAGGTGGGAGAAGTGATGCAGCTGGAGGCAGCAACAACGGAAGTGAACTTGTGAACATTGTGAACAATCAAGGAACAATGCCAACTCAAGGTGAATGTGTAAAGAAGTGAGTACTCCCTGTCTCCTGAGGTGCACGACGATATTGCTGCTTAGGATATTTTCCACATTGTGATCTTTGTCGCGTGTCCGCCTCGGAAATGTTGATAGAGCTGCGACCTTACCCGTAGCCAGCACAGACAACAATGCAGCCAGCGACTGACAGAAGCATTCGACACGCGACTCGACAGCTCCTACAATCGCTTGCGATTGCAATGTTTCAAGTCTTTCGTAAACAATGGGGTTGTAATAGCAACACGAGACGCGATGGCCGGATCAATGATTCACCGAGGTGTTACAGAATCCTTTTTCAACTGGAGTTTTTTCACGACATCATGCTCTTAGACTTAACGTTATTGCCTCCACTTTGTCAATGAAGAATTTATACGACTATATCTAACAGCCAGAATGCAATTAGGGTAAAAAAACTACAGTCAATGACGTTTTCTTCTCTCCAGATTTTCAAGGTCATTGTTTACCAGGCTTTCCCTCAAACACCTTACCTGTAGGAAAGGAATCATCGATTGATGGCTAGCCTTTGGTTGAGGATGGCAAATTTGACAGAGCTATCTCTGTCAGATGTAAAGTTCTCCAATGGGGCAGTGAGTCTTTCGCTACGTAGCGAATGTTGAACTCTGGAAACATTCTCCTCGCATCCAATCCCAAATATCGCCTCAACGCGGAAGAAAGAGATTACTTCATGCTCAGCTGCTGTTATATTCCTGGTGAGCTCGGTAGTGAAAACTCATACATTACAAGTTGCTATTTCCAGCATTACTAGCGAATTCCATCGTGTTTGAAGCATCAAATTTCTCTTCTATGAATTGTGCTTTGCCTCGCCAGCTAATTCCTCTCTAGACTTACGACGTCGACGACAAATCCAGGTAAGTTCTAGGTATACCGTCGCGTGGAATACTTATAAAGAGAGTGCTTACCATAGACGACCTGGCGTGCTCTCAACCACCAAAACAGCAACACAATAGCAGCACATGCCTCGAGGCCCTCAACGAGCATTGGACCTCCTATAACTCTGATAGAAGACTGTTAGCCATACCATCTTAACATATCCGGACCAAACACAGACATTCCAGAACCTCATCACCATGTCTGCTACTTATCCTCGCATCCCCTCTCTGGCTGTGTGGGCAACGAAACTGTATGCCTAGTGCAAGCCTCCATCTATGGCTATAAACCTGACCTACATTCAACGATTCTGTTCCTTGTCATCTCTGTTTCAGGCAGTATTGTCAACCTGTATCTCGCAATTTGTTACAAAACATGGACGCATATGCTAGCTCTGGGTTTAGCGTGCTTATTAATGAGGTTCGGCTACGTTGGTCGTATCATGCTCTCGAAGAATGCTTTCGACCCCATCGGCTTCAAGAATCAACTCTGCTGCCTCACATTAGCACCAGCTTTCAACTCCGCAGCTATCTACCTGGTCTTGAAGCATCCCACTAGAGTTTTTCGACCGGAATTCTGTAGACTCAGATTCAAGCACTGTACCTGGATCTTCATCGTCGCCGATACCTATGCACTTGTCCTGCAAGGAGCTGGTGGAGGAGTTGCATCCAAGGCAGGCCTCAACGACTCGCTGATGAAGGTCGGTGAAGGTCTCACAATGGCGGGCATCAGCTGGCAGGTGGTGACTTTGGCTTTTTTCGCATTTGCTACAGCCGATTGTGTCGTTCAGCGATATTGAGCGCTCTCTCCGTGCCCGCTCAATTTTGAAGCCGAAACGACGAAGAACGACAAGAAGTTTCAAATGTTTACGGTAGCGTACTTCATCGCATACCTCACACTCTTGGTCAGATGCATCTACCGCATTGTTGAGATGGCTGGTGTTGGCAAAACTCAATCATGCAGGATCAGATGCTGTTTATTGTCCTAGAATTGTCATGCTCAGCATTGCGACTTCGTGCCAGACGGTCTTCCATCCTGGATACTGCTTCCCCGCCACTGCAACGACAAGTATGAAAACTGACAAGGAGCTCGTAGCATCAGGCGACACATTGGCAAAGGAAAGCGCTGAAGCAAATGTGTAGGTCGAGTGAGTGTAGGGTTTGATATTGTATAGGCTTAAGAAGCTAAGGGCATTTTTGTGCATTTCTGCGTAGTTTTCAATGGTAGCAAACTTACTTCGTGCATCTTCTTAGGATCACAATGGATATACAGCTATACCTCCGAGCGCTAATTATGTCATTAACTGATCTGCTTCTGGCTCATCTTTCGTCTCGTCTAGTCAACTGTCATGAACAGATGGCGGCCTCCGGCGGTACGCAGTCTCCTGATTTGCAGGCTTGGCGTGACGAAGGACGTCTAAGCCACACTGAATGCACTAGGCGGGTGACTGAAACATTGTAGGTGCGTACTGGAGCTTCTGACATAATGTTTCTCAGAAAGAACTCTTCTAGTGAAGTTGTGCCGCACCCATGTTTCTAATGAGCAGTAAGGAATGGGCAACAGCTGCAGCTTATATAAACTTGCAGGCCGTGGAGCCTCGAGCAGCAGATGTACTATTGGTGTCCCCAACCGGTGCAAACGAGCATTTCAGGGGTGACATTAGCTCCAGTAGGGTCTAGTGAAGTTCCGGTCGGTCCCTGCGCTAGCCTGTCATGTTACAGCTGGAACCCTCGTTAAGGTCAATTTCTATTTCCTCCTCGTCTGGAGTGTACCCCGTAGATTGTGCTTGGAACATCTTGCTCTTTGTGTATCGTGCTTTCACCCACCAGTCCTTCTTTTGCAGTTCACCTTCGTTGCAATCAGCCTCGCCAAACATCCTGGAGTACGACTTTCACGAGCTCGAGAATTCTACCTCACGAAACAATCTACTGTCACTTTTCGAAACGCATTCGAGTTACAATCGCTCCTTCCAACCCTGCGCGCTCGTTCAGTATCATTAATACGTCCATCAATTCCTTCGATTCCGTTCAATCTTGACAAACACACCTGAGATCTCACAGCCTGCTCTTTTTGCTCATCACATTGCAGCTACTTTGCATCTCCGAGACGGCGTCTTGAGGGTACGACCGCACTTCTCAGTTTGAATCTTTTGGAAGAGTATTGGTGCGTTGGAAACTCATAATTGGCCGCCATGTGGTCGTCACTACGGAGCCTGGTGCCTCTGGCAGGCATAATTTCCATGGTCGGCGCCATTACACTTGACCTCAACAGCGTTGACTCAGTCAAGTCGGTCACGTCCTCACTTGCTTACGACATGATGACATATTATTCTGGAAATCTATCGGGGCAAGTACCGGGTATTTTGCCTGGACCCTGTGAAGATGTTTCATGTTATTACTGGTGGGAAGCAGGCGCAATGTGGGGAGCATTGATCAATTACTGGCAATATACAGGCGACGAAAGCTACCAGCCATCAGTCATCGAAGCCTTGAAGTTCCAGATCGGGCCCGACGAGAATTACAACCCGCCGAATCAGTCCAAGAACATGGGTGTGGATGATCAAGATTTCTGGGGATTTGCTGCCATGGAGGCTGCTGAAGCAGGCATTCCTGATGTTGGTGGAAAATTTCCATCGTGGCTTTCTTTGGCACAAGCTGTATGGAACTTCCAAGTAGATCTCTGGGAGACTGCTACCTGCGGAGGTGGTTTTAGATGGCAAGTCTATTCCTTCAACGCGGGTTACAACTTGAAAAATACAATTTCCAACGGTGGATTTTTCCAGCTCTCTGCACGCCTTGCAAGGTACACTGGAAACCAGACCTACGCTGATTGGGCCGAGAAAGTGTACTCATGGATGGAGAATTCGCTTCTGTTTCAGATGCAGGACGGACACCTTTACATCTGGGATAATACCGATGCCGACGGCAATTGTACCCAAGTCGAACATTATGTGTGGTCGTACAACTACGGTGTATTGCTAATGGGATCAGCTATGATGTGGAATCACAGCAATGGCGACACGAAATGGCAAACCCGAATCAACAGTCTTCTGGATGGCGCCAGTTTCTTGTTCTTTCCGGCAGAGCATGGCAGTACTATTATGACGGAGATGCTGTGCGAGTCGTCTAGCAACTGCAACAACGATCAAAGCAGTTTCAAAGCGTACCTCGGGCGATGGATGGCTGTCACGAGTCTCCTGGCACCTTGGACATACGATACAATTATGCCGAAGCTTCGAGCTAGTGCCACGGCTGCAGCAGGCCAATGCACAGGAGGGGACAATGGCCGTATGTGTGGTCGCCAATGGTATACTAATGTTTGGGACGGCAGTAAAGGTGTGGGCCAGCAGGTAAGCTGTTCTTCGAACCCGCAGGTGTTTCCATGCTAACACAGACATAGATGTCTGCCCTGGCTGTGATCGGAGCAACACAGATCTCATCAAAGATGGTTCCGTTAACGTCTACCACTGGTGGCAACTCGACGAACGATCCGGATGCCGGAAATGATGCAGCTCACAACCCTGAGGATGAGTTCAAGAAGAATCCGATTACTACGGGAGATAGAGCTGGAGCTGCAATTTTGACCATTCTTATCATTGGAGCGCTCGTAGGATTGAGTGTTTGGATTGTTCTGTAGATCTGGCTTTACGCATTGGCAGGAGTTAGTGGTTAGAAGTAGCATCCTGAGCTTGAGCAGAAGAATTTCTTGAGTAGCTTCAATCAACAAGACCCAAATGTTGCTGCCTGTGCTGATAGTGCAACAACTTGTACACTGACCAACAGTAGCATTGCATGAAGGTGGCGGAAGCGTGGCACAGTTGAGGCTTCTCTAGCGCCACGCATGCTCTCAGGCACCTTGCATAAACTCGCCCGCCCCGAGCCAGCGAGCTGCAGGGGCTGTACTCGCATGGGCTCGTGAAATTGCGGTCGCCTCGTCTGGCCGGACAACAATTTTCTTGTTGCTACAGTGGCTTTCTCATGTTCCAACATCGCATAATCTTTGTCAATTGACGTGCGTTGCTGGATACGTTCAGTCTAAAGCTGATCAACGTTGCACCGTGCACCTCATACTGCACGAGCTAAGTGACGAAGCACTCCATGCCCTAGAACACGCTGAGCACGGAGTCTGCACCAACAAACAAAGTCTTGAAACTGCACGAACAGAAGCATGGCGGTCGATGAGGATACAGCAGCGGCAAAGGCTACAGTTTTAACAACCCAGGCAACCTCCAACGAGGCCGACAAAGTCGACGAGCTTGCCCCGACCCTACACCGCTCAAGCACAGTCCAAACACCCTCTGGCAGACCAGGTCACCGGCATCGGCATTCGAAGCGACTGTCGCTCAATTTTCCCATTCTTGTACCTACTCAAGATGCGCCGTACACGAACGGCTCCACCTCTTCCATGAGCCAGTCTCCCACCGTTCCCTCCCCATATCGCAATGGCACACCTCTGATGCCGAATCTCCCCTCTCCGGACGAATCGATAGCATACGGCCCAACAAGCGGCATTCCCGACTTCCTGACTCTGATCGCGGGCCAGGAGCGACGAGTCATGGAACTGAAAGAGGAGCTACAAAAAGCTGAAACTGTCCTCACAGGTCTAAAGAAACAATGGACAGTATTTGAGGCCAAGAAAAAACATGAAGAGTTACGGCACAAGACTGTGAAGGTCGGTCCTGTTTCACCGAAAGACGCCGTCGCCACCGCTGAGGACGAGGATGCGGAAAGAGCTCGGAGACGTGAAGCTCGGGAGAAGAGATTACGCGATCTCGGAATGACGGAAGGAGGTCTGGGACGATCCAATTCCAACAATGGGAAACGCAATGGTCAACGCGTGTTTGAGGGAAGGCACACCAGGACTTTGAGTCTACTGCAAAACAACCCTTCTGTGGCTGAGATTGCACAGAATGCGAATCGGCCGAAGTCGAAGACTGAGAGTAGTCCTTCGAGTGCGCATCCGAACAGCGCGAGTTCGCCACCGCTGGTATCGGAGACCTTTGATGACGATGGAGTACAACAGCCACGTCGGTCCATATCTCGTCAGCCTACGCTGCAAGAGCTCATATCAAGTTCTGCTACGGGAGCTGCTCAGCTCAATCTTGGCAAGACGTACAAAGACCTGGCGAATGCGAGTCGGAAGTCGCTTCCTCCTGGCACTGACTTACTTGTGAAGCAAGGAAAGCAAGTGTACGATGGAGTTAGTCAAGGTTTCTGGAATTTCGTTGAGGACATCAGACAAGCCACGGTGGGTGACGAACCTGTCAACGGAGCACCTCCTGCCCAACAAAAGGAAGTCAGGAAGACAAGGTCGAGCAAGAAGCTCTCCGAACAAGCAGGCGATAAGCACGGCAAGCACGGATCAGAACACAAGAGCAACAAGAAGAACAAGGCGTCCGACACCCACAAACCCGAAAAGGACAGCTTTTGGAATGAATTCGGCATCGAGACCCCTAAAGCAGTCAAGCAGGCCAATAAACAATCCGGCAGACAAGCTAATGCGACGAAGGATAAGGATAGTTCAGCTTCGCATCCCATCAAGGACCACGAGTCCAAATCAAGTACGGACTCGAAGTGCCCGCCGAGTCTACTGGCGGATGTGATGGATGTAAACGAGGAGGAGGATGCTTGGGATAGTTGGCCAGTTGAGTCTCCTGTGGGTCAAAGGCGGGCGGAGAGGAGTGTCGAAATCAGGGCATCTAGCGAGGATAGCGATTCGGAGGGGATTGGGCGAGTGAGAAAATCGGTCAAGGTGCAAGCACCGAGAGAGGATAGTGATTCGGAGGCAATATCTCGTGTGAGAAAGGGTAAGCCTAAGAGGGAGTTTTCTACACGGAAGGGGACTATTGAGACGAGTTGGGCGGAGCTTACGACATGAAATTCTACCATTCACTTCATTTTGAGACACCACAATTCTTTCTCTTGGGATATTTTCCAATTTGATTCATTCGTGTTTTCCTCCTGAGATCCAATACCAGCTCGGCACTTCGATCGACGACCATCAAACATTCCCGTGAACAGCCCGCCATCCTCGCCGCCCTTGTGCCGGTCGTCTGGTCGACGACAACCTCCTTACTAGGGCTTTGAGGCCGTTCAGCACGCTAGATTCATGGTCGAGATCGAAAGGAAATTAGCGTGCCATGAAACCTTCCATGCAGCTGCAGCTCCCGTTTCGAGGTAGGGTTTGGATATGGGACAGCTCTTCTGACGACGCGATTGGTGCCACAAACAAACCATTTGGATCTTGACCCAGGGCTGTGGACATGCCTAGAGCGTTGATGGAGTCAGCCCCTGATGGCTAGCGTTAGGTGTGACCCGATGCGTGGAAGATTACCGCATTGGAAGAAGGTGCGACTGCCTTTAGCGTGGTTGCCATGGTAAACAATGATGCAATCTCTCATTTTCGCGAAATGTTCATCGCTACACACATAATGTGAACGTACCCTTGCATATCTTCAGCATCCATTTGATTCATTCGAGTATTGTTTGAAGTGTTATAGCTATCTTACCGTGCTGTCAACTGGGGCGGTCGTCATTCAGAAGTAGAGCAGCGGCGAGCATTCGAATCCTGCGATTGACCTTTCTGCTTTCCCATCAAGTCTACAACTCCCCAAACCATCTACGATAACCACTTCTCCGAAAAAAGTTGTGGTGCATGGGACGTTAAGCTTTGAACCTACAGCCCATCCAAGGGAGGTGCCCCCGGGCAGCGAGCGCGCCGGCTGAAGCATATCAAAGCAGAACAACCCCGAGCAAAGATTCCTTCCAAAATGGCGACGCTGATGCCCCCTCAGAGCCGAGTGAGTGCGCCACCTTTGCGACGGGCAGCTAGTGACGGTCCAACTCCTTCCGCTACCCCGCTCTCCTTGGGAAACTACACCGATTCAACATACCCGATTCACGAGTCGTCGTCGTTACCTTTTCAAATACAAGACGACAATGCAGATGGAGAAGAATTGGCAGCAAGATACCAGATGCTTGAAGAGCTGGGGAGCGGGTCGTTCGGAGTGGTGTACAAAGCAATCGAAAAAGCAACAGGAGAAATCGTTGCAGTCAAGCATGTAAGTGTGGCTGCTAAAGAGTCAGCTGTGTACGTGTCTGATAAGTTCTGATAGGTGGATCTCGAATCTTCCGAAGAAGACCTCAGCGACATCCTATCCGAGCTTGCGGTACTAAGCTCTTGTGCCTCGTCGCATGTAACAAAATACAAATCGGCATTCCTACGTCGGCAGACGCTATGGATTGTGATGGAGTACCTTGGAGGAGGGTCTTGTGCTGACCTGCTGAAGCCACCACCACACCGTCTGGAAGAATCACACATTGCTATAATCTGTCGCGAATTGCTCCTCGGTCTTTCCTACCTCCACAGTGAGGGCAAGTTGCACCGTGACATCAAAGCGGCCAACGTGCTACTCGGGATGGATGGCCGAGTCAAATTGGCTGATTTCGGTGTTGCAGCGCAGTTAACCGGCTTGAAAAGCATGAGAAACACTTTCGTTGGTACACCATTCTGGATGGCGCCTGAGGTCATCCAGCAGGAGGGTCACGATGCCAGAGCCGATGTATGGTCTCTTGGAATCACCGCCATTGAATTGGCATACGGCCAGCCTCCCCACGCAAACGTCCACCCGATGAAAGTCTTGTTTCAAATCCCCAAGCAGCCGGCCCCGAGACTGGAAGAGGGAAATTGGTCAAAGGACTTCCGAGATTTTGTTGCACTGTGCTTGACCAAAGACCCTGATCACCGCCCAACAGCCAAGCAACTCGTGAAGCACAGATTTATTCGACACGCAGGGAAAGTGGAAGGTCTGCAAGAACTCATTCAGCACAAGCAGGAGTGGGAAGCCTCAAGAGGAGCTGAGAAGCACATGAAATACTATGCTGAGACTTTGAGACAATTGAAAGTGCCGCAGACGAATCAAGACGATGACTGGGTTTTCGAGACTGTCAAAGCTGTCCCTGCAAGGCAAGTCAGCACAAACTTGACCAAGAGAAGACGAAAGGCACAAAGCACATCCGATTTTGCTTGGACTGTTGAAGCAACAACGATGATGGAAGATATGAGTCTTGATAGAGGTACAGCACGACGAGTGTCGGGCCGTCAAGAGCAACATCATCCGGAGGCAAACTCCTCGGTACGACGTTCAAGCACCAAGATGCGTGTGCCGAGCACGCAACAACGACAACCGCTGGGTGTCAACATGTCTTTTGGCAATAGTCCTTCTACAACGAGGCAATTTCGACGTGTGTCGCCGAACAGCAACGCTGAAAATGAAGATCCTCTCCAGTCTGACACAGCCGTCAGTTCTCCACTCAAGATGGAGGTTGACAGTAGCGAGCCCAGCAGTCGAGCAGCGTCTTCCAGCTTTGATCAAGGATCAGTGATCTACAGCCCTTCGCCACTGTCACGGTTCTCATCACAGACGAGCACCATCACCAGTGAAAGCAAAGAAGCTGCCTTGGGAAGGGTTCTCTATTCTCAAGCTATTGGTATTTCCTGCCAGAACGTGCTCAACGAGACAGGCAACCAAGCTCACAGGGAAGTTATCAGCAGACTTGCTGAAGCCTTTTCTGATCTAGAGGCCGCAGACCCCGAAGGGCTTTACCACATCATGCAGAGTATCGTGCACAAGATGGATGTCGAGGCTAAGTTAAAGGAGATGTTGCCAAAAACAGAAAGACCTGTGTTGTCAAGACAAGCATCCGACAATCCTGTTGATTGTGGCACTGTGCAGCGCACACCCTCGAAAGCACCGAGAGTTGTACAACACGATGAAAGTAGGAATGCTTCGCCCACAAAACTTGTCCTTGCTCAGAACAACCCCCACCTGAAGAGCCATCGCCGACGACAGAGTGCTCAGGTTGCTAGTAGAGAATCGAGCCAGGTATGGTCGCCGGTGAAGCCAACTAAAGATGCGGTAGAGGGGGAGTTGGATAAGCTGATGAAAAAGTCTTCGGCGCTACCCCACATCTCAGCCATGGAGGCTGGTATGTATGAGCGCTGGCTCGACGGATTGCGAGTGCGGTGGCCAGCTTTGTAGTAAGAGTGGGATCAAGCTCATGAGAGGAGAAGGCAAAGATGCTATGGAAATCACTTCAATGACCACAACCGTTGGCGCAAGAGTGGTCCGCCAAGGGAGGTTCGTGTTCTTGTACTTTCTGTATGGAGAACCTGTACTCTAATGTACCTTATGATAGACTTTAACCATCATGTAGTAACATAGCGTCCAATCACACGGACCTGCACTGAGCGTTTTATCTAGTCGGATTGATGAGTTTCGGAGCCACACACTCTTCCTGGAAGCACATGTCACGGTACCAAGTACTCGTCGATGCTGCCCGACTTCTAGTGGGATTGTAGCTTCCGCAGTGGTTGCTTCTTCTGTGTTAACTTGTTGACGTAACCTGGTCGATAAATGAGCCGACTGGCGTACCAAAACCGGGAACCAATGAAGCTCTTTGTCGAAGAGTAATTAGCATTCTTTCTATGGTCGCCACACTCGCTTTGCTCTCAACGTCTTCCCTTCTCTATAACATTTCATGTTTGCTTTCGTTTGCTCAAATCCTGCTATCTTCAATGTTGCTGGAGGATCTGAAGAAACAATCTCCAGCGATCATAGTGTTCACTGGAACTGAATCGCACAAAACAGACATTAGCCACGGACCTGCAGACAGATCAAGCGGTCTGTGCTGTTGCGAAAGGCGACCACTTACAGAGCACTTTCTCCTCTTACCAGCATTCTTGCCCAATGAAAGTCAAGCTCAAGCCATGACCTGAATTCTCTGCATGCAGAAGCATGGCCGGCTTTTTCGCCACGGTTAACCCTAATTTGATGGCAACACAGAAAGCGACGGATCCGAAGTGGTCTGAGACGACCTGAAGCTTTCCCATTAAACACAACCGGGGGTGTCCCATGGTTGCAAGCACGTTTCGACTTCATGAACCGCAATTGCAAACTTTTGCGAGCTAAAAGTATATTAAGCAACATCATCCGTTCCTAGGAAGTCAGCCTTACCGCCTGTGGCGGGTTCCTGAGGAGTTGGAGCACAGCTTTGTGTCCGACCATCCCCATGAAGAAGGCAACGCAAGGCGTACAAACGCTTATGCACTTTATCTGCTTGCGACGCCAAAAATAGCCAATGAGCATGAGACCTGTGCAGTCCACAGTGCTGACCATTATCGTTCAAATACTGTGGCTTCCCCAGGTGAACTGCATGTACATTTTTCCCTCCTTGCTGACACTGTGTGGATAAGGCTGGAGGATTGCAAATACCCGTATATCGTCTTGGCATGGATTGCTATGGATGTCTCTGGTCATGTTCTGGCTGGTTAGGCTACCCTAGCAATGGGTAAGAATGAAAGTCGGCGCCTTTGCTAACGATCACGTGTGAACATAACTCTCAACGCGACGAAAACTTTGGCCGTAATGTCTCCACCATTCCTCCGTTCATGCGACACTCTTCCAGGCTTTCGCGGCATCGACCAGAACCTACAGCACTGATGTGTCGGAGGCCAGCGTGGGTGGAGTCAGATTCGCAGTGGCTCTTGACACGTCACATTACTCACAACCACGCAGACAAATGTCGGCGACCACTACCCCAATTGATATACTTGGAAATTTTTGGTGCAGTTGGCAGGGTGCATGCAAGAGGATTTTTGTCATTCCTCTGACCATTTCTCAGCTTCAACAACGATATGGAGCATATGCTCGAGCTCAGCATCTCGAGCTACACTACGTCAACATCACTACGCGAGATGTACTATGTTTGCGCCAAACCGATGGTACGACTAGTGAGGGATACGATTCGCGTTTTTCTTCTCACCGTGAATCTCAGGATAACCTATAACGCAGCGACATCTCCAACACGCAGGGAAGAGACTGTCCCAGAATTCAAGACTAACCCCTTTAAGCGAATGCATGCTCTACTATCAAGTCTTTATCTGTCTTGCCCTCAAGCCTCAGAAGCCGCATCAAGCAGAATGCTGAAGCTGATGCAATCTTTGGTAAGCCAAAAAACTGCATTAGAGAGCAGCATAAAGTTCAGTGTCCGCAATGTGCAGCTGCAGGATAGTAATAAACACTTTTACTACTCATTTAATCACTGCTGTACTTTTCTCTGGGTTTTGTACGCTTAACTTACTGTCTTTCTTCTAATATGGCCACTCTTGCTTTTCGTTGCCGGCAGGTCAAACCTGTCCGCACCATCAACGGGGAAGAACAAGCCACAAGTCATCAACCTCAGCCACTTACAAATTGGAAGCATTCAGATGATTGCTTCAGCACAGATTGGCAAAGCTGGTCATCGAATGGCGAACGACGTGCTATAAAACCAACTGATGTTATTCCATACCGTGCAATCACAATCATGTGGTGTCAACGATACCAAAACATATGGATCGCGTTATGTGATTGTACGCTCGAACGTCAAGACGACGAATGGATCAAATCAGATCCGGATCTTAGTGAAAAGCATCCGTTCTATTCCGAGTGGCACGAGCCAGCCTTCACAAAAGAACCCTCCGGCTTATGGAGAATCGGGGTCATAGGGGAGTGGGCGCAACTTCCAGTCAACTGCCCCTGTGACAACTTCTACGACATCCTACCCAGAAATTTGTTTAAAGATGTGCCAGACCAAACCCCAGAACCACCACCTAAGCGATGTGATCTTTTTGGAGACCTAGCCATTATACTTGGCCTCCTGGCCTTATGGCCACACAATCCTAAGTATATTACGAGCGTCATCCAAGACTCCTTTTACCAAGCAAACAACCCTTTGTTCGATCCACAATACAAACCAAAAGCAATGGATAGATCTAGTAAGTTCATATTCCTAGTGCTGCGTTCCTTTACTAAGAGTTTCTAGAACAAAGCCGCGCTCTCATCATGGAAGTCGGCTTGTTGCGTGACGCTGACAGAGAGTGGCTTTCAGCCTGGGAAGCGGGTGAAAAGGGACCTATGATCTCATTCAATCCTACAAGTCATGCCTAAACAGAGGCACTGGGCTTAGTTAGGTGACCACCTGGATTTTACTCTAACGTCCAGGCGGCAACGAGGACATGGGACGACACAATACGTTAGGATGTTCATGACCCTCTCTATGCTGTGGAAATTCCATCCGTTACTATCCATTGACAGGAACCAACATTCTACTTTCAACAATAGCGCCTCCACCAAAGAGATGGCATTTTTCCAAGTTTCAATGGGATTTTTTGCTTGTGTGGCTTGACGAATCTTCTACTTTAGCTTCTAATACTCACCTCAAAGATTAGCGTTGGAGGATCTAGCTGGAAGTATATTATGATTGGGACAAAATTCTATAACTTGTTCGTGCCTGAAGTTGATTCAATACTGCCGGCCAAAGATGTGTAAGCTGCATTGCGTGCGTTTCTCAATATTAAGCGATACAGTGCTCTTCTCGATCAAGTGTTATCTCATGTTTTGGGATCTTGAAGTTTAACCAGTGTTTCTTCACTTCGCTTACGGCGTATGACAATGCTACGAACAAAGTACCTTCACATGTACCAAAATAAGTTAAACTAATAGCAAGAAATGACCGGCAATTTAACTTTACAGTACCGAAAGCTTTCACAAAGCCGGGTGGCGTTCTTCCTCAAGCCTGGTTGCAGGACGAAGACAGTCTTGCCGTCACTACAGCCAATGATATGATATGGTGTCGATCTGCTTGATGCAAGTTGTGCTGGCAGGCGCTTGTGCAGGCGCCCACTTCGTCCTAGCTCACCTGTTCATCGTTTCACGCTTGTGTTATCTAGGTAAGACTTCTAGATCTACGCCAAGAGATTCAGATGGTTGGTTGATAGAAGCGCTTGCTGCTATTTCTGTCTGCCTTTTTCTCCACCAATCCAATAAACATGCAAGAAAGACCTAATCTGCATAATTACCATGAACGAATCAGCGCTAAGCTCAGTACTCGACATGCCAAATCGAATTGCTTGCATAGGTTTTCTTCAGCGGCCGGGTGAACAAGCTCGACGACGCTAACAGGGCTAAGAATGGCAGCTGGGATGCTATTGGTTCTACTGCTGAAGAGCCGCATGGATGTGAGGAATCTATAATGCTTTGACGCTCACCTGGGGATGGAAGTCTTGCGAGAAGTAGCTGGTTCTTTGCTCGTCCTCAGCATTACCTCAACGAGGTCGACCACTGTCATTGTCTGTGACTGCGCCGTTGATCTGGAATCGACGACACCATGCCTACTGTACAGAAAATCGCTAGCTTGTACTTGGCTGTATTAGCAGCAACAGCCTTTGCCGCGCAAAATGATACATGCGAATACAGCTGGATGTTCATTGATATACATTATAGGTATGAGGTTATCTGAGCATCACTTTAACCTATTTACTCACTGCTGTCTAGAAATGTCGATTCTCGGCCCGACGCTTACTCTTACGGCCTGTTTATAGGCGCTGGCACTCCAGCTCAGAACAATAGCCTTTGGTTAGGCTTTCACAACGAGACAAGATTCGCGTCGAACGAATTCTGTGGTCAGAGTAGTCCGGCTGATTGCCAGGATTCTTCTATAGAGCATGGCTTCTATGGCGGTGACTTCTCAACAACATGGAAGCAGACGCCGGATTACACCTCACTTGATGCTTCAACTTCTTTGACCAACGTTAATGTCACGAAGGGTTCTGACAACTTGAACCTGTTTACGCACTACTACGACCCTTCTCCAGCCGCGAAATACGTGATCGAGAATCATCCTCTCTCTGTCTTGTCAGACTACTCCGGTAGTGCTGATCCCTTCTTCAATTCTGCTTCTCTTGGACTTGGACCGTCCAGCACTGTATTGAAGCAACTTGTTGATCTTGGCAGGGTTGGTCGCAATGTAGTTGGGATATACTTAGGTACGAGGTATCCAAGGGCTGGAGGGACGCAAAATGGATCGATTGTGCTTGGTGGTTACGATTCTGGACGCATCGACGGTCCAGCCCATGAGTATAAGCAGGTTCCCGTACTTGCGTCGAATGCATCACCTTTCAAGGTTCATGTCAAGCAACTATCCTTGGTAACAGCAAATGGAGACTCGATTGGACTGGTCACTGACGATGGCTTTGATGGCTACATTTCAACCTCCCAATACCCTGTTGAGCTTCCTCAATCAGTCACACAAAGACTCGCAACAGCACTAAACGCTAAACCAATGAATAATGCAGAGAACACTTTACAAGCAGCTCAACCATTCAAAGGCAACCTCACCATAACTCTCGACGATGGTTATGAGATTAACTTTCCTTCCGAGTGGATTACTAATGCCTCGAATATCACACCATTTTCTGCCTCTTCAGTTGGCACAAACACCAACGCTAACAGTACTGCACAGACAGGGCCTTTGATCTTGGGCGCCGCTTTTCTTCACAACCTCTACCTGACGGCTGACTACGAATCCTCAATGTTCTCTCTTGCCAAGGCGAAACTCTACGACAATTACGTCCAGCCACAATCCCTTTGCCCTGGTGAGCTTCCAGCTGCAGCACGAACCCCCAAGTACAACAAATTCCTTCAGATGGGACTCATTGGCGCCATTCTAGGCGGAGTAATTGGTGGCATTGGTTTAACCTGGTTCATCGTCTTTGTGGTTCGTAAGCGCCTGCAACACAGACAATCAGAATCTGCAATTTCACGTATGGAAGGTAGTGGTGCAGCACCAGCACCCACGAAGAGCAGCCTACGAACGCGCGCAAAGATAGGTTTCGCCCACTTGGGCAACAAGAAAGACAAAGAAGATGTCGTCTTCAAACACGTCAAGCGCGTGTCATTTACCGACTCCGAAACATCCTCAATCAACGGCATCACCGTAACAGTTACAGACAAGGGTGCTGAAGAGAATTCGCAAAATATTGAAATGAGCCATATACAATACAACCCCAACACCAAGACCGTCAGAGGCTTCAGCCCGGTCTCGCCGCTTGATGCTGCCGACAGACTTTCTACAGCAGATACATTGAACAATAGCCCACATGGTGGCGTTCAGAAGCCACCATCGCAGAGCACAACACCAAAACCACAGTCACAGCCACTAGCTCCAGCATCCCTGCCAACACCAGACCGCTTTACCAACCCTTACGCCGCCTCTCCACAACCCACACCCCTCTCTCTAGAGACTCCACGCACAGGCAACCCGCTATTAGGGAACTTCCGCGGATTCACCGACTTTGACGATAACGATAACTCAGACATCGAAGCAGCGGCTCAGAGGGCGCAGAGTCAGGCTCACAAACGGACGCCGAGTGAGCAAATGCGTGCGCAGCTGGGATTGACGGTAAATACCGGTGTCAAGTCGCAGAAAAGCAGCGTAAAAGAAGTGACTGCACAACGGAAAAAGCCAACGCCGCTCCCGCTACGGGTGTCGAGCGGAAGCGAAACCGCGAAGAGACAGGTGACGAAAACGGAGGCAGATTACTTTAAAAAGAATCCTGTGAAGGCATTATTAGGTGTGGGCAAGAGTGGAGGCAGCGACGGCAAGCAAAGCGCATTAAGGAGGATGTTCCCACCACCGGAACGATGATAATAGTGTCTTCGTATTATTTTCTCGCTTTGAAAGACCATATCATGATAACATGAATACAATTTTTGGCTCAAAATACTATATTGGACGTTACCTTTCACCTTCATAACCTCGAGTTTCATAGACGGCCATCAAGCGCAACGATGGTACGATAATTTAGAATTTGTCTCGTGAAGCGAAGAGCGGAATTAATTTATCCCAAGAAATAACTCCGTGACAATAGGATGACCAACATCATGCCATCTACTGTGGGGATAAAAACTGATAATATACAATAAACAGAATCGTAACCTTGGCATCGCTGGCGCGAACAATAATAGCAGAAATAGTATCAATACGTTCAACACATGGATAGCGATGCTTGCACAGGTCTTTCGATGTTCTTTTCTTAATCTCTTCCTCAAACTATCGCACCAAGGCGACAACGATTGATGAAAAGAAAATGAAATTTTCAGAGCCAAAAAATGCGGCTATCAAACCCACGAATGAGTTTGAGTAAGACCTGCTGCCCCGATGTGCAATGGAGAGCATTTCTCACGGAGAAGTACCTTCTTGATCGTACTCTCCTAACCAAGGTAAGTATGAAGAGAAGGAAAAAAGAATCACGAAGAGCATGGGAAGAAAAGTTTAAGTAGGGTCGAGAGGGCGCAGGCTTGGCAGTCGCGATCAATCAGCACGTGATATATTTCTTGTCGGATCAGGGAAAGTGCCAAGCAGAACATTCGTTTGCAGAAACTGATGCAAGAACGAGAAGTCATCTTCGCTTAGCTTTGTAAGGAGAGTATGACTCTGAATGCCATACATTTGTGATGTTTTGACTTGGGCTTTGTATGGTTATCAATATTTTGATCATATCACCAGAAGATCTGAAAATGATGTGTTCGGATGTTGTGCCCGAAGCGGCTGGCTCGGCCAATTTGAAGCGGCCTTCAGCTGAAAACCTAATCAAGTATCGTGCAACATTCAAGAGCCAGTAAACCAAGAAAGGACATTAAGCGGTCAATTTCGTTTTCTACAGTGCATGCGTGCCACCAAATAATGATAGGCGAGTGACCGTCATGAACTATCTGCTGAAGCTTGAGTGAGATCATGAAGCTGCTTGTGTTAGCCGTTAACAGAAATCGTGAGAGATACCATGTACATTGATTGATACTATGTACAGCCACATACCAGGGACATATGTCTAAATGGCGCAAGTGTGAGCACCCACACGTGTTCAAGTGTTCAGCTGTAGTTTAGCTCTCTGCTAACAACAAGGATTCCTCTGGAAATAGTCAAGCGTTTGACTTTGCACAACTGTGTATCACTTCGGCTAGAAAAAACTCGGCTTCTTTAGGGTGAACGACTCCTTGGCTTACCAGCATCCTTGCCAGAAGTACTGCCCATAGCCTGATACTGACCAGTTGTGACTAGAGCTTGTCCAAGTTTATGGAGAACATGTGAGAAACGCAACTGGATGCTTGGGCACTGTACACATTTGCTTTGGTGGGAAACTGGAGAGAACGGACCAGGGGTACCCATATGGCCACACCACATACGTGGGTTCATACGCGGCTGCAATTATCATGGATCCATGTTCGATCCGTTCTCGACCACACTCTTGTTTATGCCTATGCACACATGGGAGAATGTCGTTCCAATTCAGGCAACATTCAACTCGCTTCTTTGGTTTTTCCTGCTCCGACTCCGCCCAGCGCTAGGACTGTCATTTTTCTTCCAATCTGCTCACTACTTTGAACGCGGCTGAAAGGGGCTGAGTGTCGGCGACGTTTCTGGACCTCTAGACTCCTGGACTTCTGCGTGTTGTTTGTACCTGAGGAGTGCGCTCAAATCCTCGACATCGGCTAGGAGGCTTGATATATTCTAGCCATGTTCCGAAAATCTATCTGGCCCAAGTGCCAACCAAGGTTTCTGAACATCCATCCTTTCTGTCACCTTCTGCCCTGACATCTTCATGGAGTCCCCAAGGACATCAAGCATCATGGATACAATGGGGCCAGCTCACAGAGTCCTCACCGCACAAAAGCAGCAAGTGGTCATTACAGTGCACGAAATCAGTTGTGGTAAAACAGGGGCCACCGAATCAGTGGTCAGTTTGGCATGAGTTGATATGTTTCCGTTCTGACTTATGCTTAATAGACAAGCAGAGCTTCCTCTGAATCTTGTTCGATTGTGAATGTCAAGCGATCTCCACGACGGAATGGAACAGCTGCTATCGAGCACGGTCCTCAAGTGAACCAGTGGGGCAAGGCGAAGGAGAGGCTGAAGCTAGCCCACCAAATGGCAGACAGTACATTAAACGACTTCAGGAAAGCTTATCAACCTATTTCCAACTCTCACCAATTCGCTCGTCGTATTGTACAACCGTTGGCGACGTGGAAAGGAAAGAACCACAGAGTATTGACAGGACACAGCCTTGGCTCGACGACAATCAGAGACGGTGAGAACGACAAAACCGTCATCCACGCTGCTTCCCACAATTATGCGGGCTTTTATGGAATAACTCCAGAAGTCGAGCAACTACATCATCTGGGTCTGCAAAGCCTTCATGTGGCCGATCCTGAGTCTTGTCCTGCTCTCACCACAGCTTTTCATGACAAGCTTGCGAGTTTCTTCTCAGCAGACTTTTGTGTCACCACGAGTTCAGGGTATGGGTCAAACCTCTTAGCATTTCCGGCGATACTGGATCCGACATGGATGATCATCCTGGATGAGAAATCTCATAACTCGATGAACGTTGGCACATACCTCAGCAACGTCTGCAAGGTGGTCAGATTCCATCACAATGACATGCTGCACCTTGAAGAAGTCTTAATGAAACATTCTCAACAGCATGAGAACATTATGGTGGCAGTTGAAGGGCTCTTCAGGTAAGTACATGTTCAATGCCGTCTAGGAATTGTCTGACCAAGTCTCAGCATGGATGGCACTATCCCGCCTCTCGACCAACTTGCCAACCTCAAAAGCCGATATGGATTCACTTTATTCGTTGATGAAGCTCACTCTCTTCTCTCTGTTGGCGCTACGGGTCATGGCTGTCTTGAGCTCTGGAACGAGGCACACCCGGACGCTCCGGTAGATCCTGAGCTGATAGACATCAGAACTGCGACTTTGTCTAAGTCTTTGGCGTCCATCGGTGGCCTTGTCTGCGGCAAAGCTCGGTTCAAAGCCGCAATTCTGAGGCAACGTGATGAACTTTTCAAGCAGGGAATGGATCCAACACTCACAGCTACGATGATCCAGTGCTTACACATACTCAATCAACCTGCGATACTTCGACGACGTCTTAGACGCATGAGAAGGGTCATCACGTTTGTTCGCGCAGAGCTCGAACGATTTGGCCTACACATTTACGGTGATGCCATCACACCTGTTCTACCCATCCATACCGGACCACCCAGCCTTGCAGCAAAGATGTCTTATGTTCTCAGGAACAAAGGTATATTGGCAACTCCGGTATCCAAACCTGCTACTGAATTCTGGGAATCAAGAGTTCGGGTCTGTCTTTCTGCAGATCATACTGACGAAATGATCAACGCGCTCGTTCGAGGCATTATCGTTGCGGCGCAAGAAATCGGCATCGTGAAGCAGTATAACCTGCAACCGAGAACTTTCCACATGCCGACCACCGACTCAACTGATGAGGAAGCTATTGAAGCCCGTGACTCATATCAAGTGATTAAAGACCTTATTCTGCAAGACACAGCAACCAAGACTCAACAAGATACTGATCAGAATATGATTCAGGCAGGTCATTTAGCACGTCAAAACTTCGGAATCGCCGCAGGTGGCTCCCGCTGGATCTCTGGAACATTCTCCATACACGTCGAGCTCGAAGCGTTGCTGTCACAGATTGTTGATCTGCCCGAAGCAATGGCCTACGCAGACCACTATGTTGGCCTAAGTTCCACAATCGCCGCATTATGCCGACCAATGTCATCATACAAGACACACACCTTTCTCCTACCAGAAGACGTCCCCCAAGTCGTTCTGGACGGCATCAAGATATCATCAAAGAAAACAACGCCGTCCACCCAGTACTACTCAAGCCTCGAGAGCTTAAACACCATACTCGAGCAAACTACTCGGAAACACCAACAGTTCACTCTATACCTCGACACAAGTGCGATAACAGAAACTGCGCTACAAACGTTACTACAAAACCGCAGGAATCTTTCAAAATCCTTTTCTGGCCTTACAGTTCTACTGCGTGACTCTGCGCAGAAGCTGACAACGAAGCAAGGCCAACAGGAGTTGAAAGACATGGTCAGCACACTGCGACAGCTAGCGCGCAATGTACTTGTATTTGGTTCATTTCACCAGTATTTCGGCATTCCTGGAGCGTATTTGGTCGGTACCGAGGAAATCATTGAGGAATTTAGGTACTCGAGCAGGGGGTACATGTTTTCTACGGCGTCACTACCTTTCACTATGGGCATGATTGCCGAACGGCTCAGAAGCTTAGCTTAGCCTGAGCAGAGTGATGAAGATGTACCAAAAAAGATGTTGTCAACACTATTGGGTTCGCGAATATGCCGGTGGAAATGGTGTTTGAGGGTGGTCGGTTCGGTCGGTCCGTCAGTCATTTAGCGTGGGACATTCGAGCTACTTACTGTTATTATCAGTTTTACCATCTTGCAACGAGGTCTTTTTCTGCTTTTGTCGAGGATAGACGAATACACTTCTGGGAAGAACAGGACCAAGATATCCAGACCAGAGAATTTTAGATTTTAATACCAGCACCAAACATGAAAAACGAATTGAGCTTCACAAACATAAATATTTTTCATTCCACTTTCTGTTTCTGATACTTCTACCTCCCAGACTCAGCCCACGAAGTAACTAAAATATAGCCGTAGCATTCAACCAACTAGCCACACCACCGACCGTTCTAAACGGTGCACTGGTAACAAAAAACGCGTAGCGATTATGTTTCGCACACAGCTCACTGACACGTTCTAGATCAACCATTTCGCCGATCGGCACGCCCCACATGGCCAGGAGATACTCATGGAGCATGTACGACTCTGAAGTGGGCCACTTCTCGAAGCTAGGGGCGTCGCCGCCAACAGCCGCGAAATAGCAGTCGTGCAGCCAGTCGATCATGGCGGGCTCCTGCTTGACGCCGGCCCAGGTGAGGTCGGCGTGTTCGCGCAGGGCCAGGCGCGCGTTCTCGGCGTCGCTGCGCCCGTAGTAGTCCTGCACCCAGCCGGACCGGATGAACAGCAGGTCGCCGGGCTGGATGTCGCCGCCGGCGCTGGCGGGTCGGATGTCGAGGTTCTGCCATTTGCCGCACGCCACGAGCTCGTCGTAGGAGATGGCGAAGGGCGTCGCCGTGTCGTACCGGATGCCTTTGCTGGTGGCGTAGCGCCGGTAGTCGAGCAGGATGCCCCGCCCGGTCATGCCGTGTTCGCGCCATTTGTGTACGGAGCATTTGTCCGAGTGGAAGTTTGGGCCGCTGAAGTCGGTGTGTTTTGTGTTGTTGTAGAAGGTTGTTGTTGGTTGGTGCGCGACGTGGCGGAAGCCGTCCCATTGCGTCCCGGATTGCGTGTTCATGATGTAGACATCGTCGTAGGCCCGGCCTTCGGCGATCGGACTGAGTTCGTGTTTGAAGGTGGGCCGGCCGAAGGAGGGTTGGGCTGGGATGTTGGAGGGTAGGTCCAAGGGGGCTGATTCTCCGGTTTGGATCAGTTTGGAAGCTGCCAGGACCCGTTGTGGGGTTAGGAGGTTGAGTCGGCCGCAGGAGTCATCCTATATCAAGAAAAGGGTGAGTTGGACGGTGCGAGATGTTGTGTTGAGGAGAAAAGAAAGAGTAAGTGTGCGTGTGGACATGTGTATCAGGGAGTCGGGTGAGGCCTCACCTTGCCCCATACCCAGCAGGCACCATCTGGTTCACCGGGTTGCGAGATGATGGCTGACCGGGGTGGAAAGAATGTGCTGTCTGGATTCCAAGGGATAGACTTTGGGTCTTGGGTTTTGCCGGTTAGCATCGCTGTTGTTTGCGAGAGGCGTTTGGCTGCTGTTGAGAGGAGATCGCTCATTTCAAGGTATTCCACTGAGTCCAACAACAAGATTCTGATTAACACTGCTAGTTGTCCTGTTTGACCTTGATTAAAGCTTTCGAAGATATAGTCTTGAGGGTGTAGACTAATTAGCGGGTAACAAATGTGTTTCTCAAAGAAGGGGAGTCTCGGGTTGGTCGTCATAACCATACCAACCGGCAGCTAAAAGGCTGCAACCGAGGCATCTTGGGGGTGTTCAATTCCTTGACATCCCTGTTCTTGAGTCAAGATGAAGAGGGGATTTTGGAGAGATGGGAATGGTGAGAACGTTGAACATGAGGCAACACGGTCAAATTCGCTTCCCCGCAATTGACAAAATTTATGGGGAATAAATAATTTTGCAATCTGATGCCGTCATGTACAACCACAGTTGATTTCTGTCTACTTGTGAGCCTTGAAAGGGATATATTTGGTACATTCTCAGATTGAAAGACTTAAGAACATCTTACAGAGCTTAACAGTCTCGCCAGTTCACGTCAATACCTTCATGATACCTCTTGTACACACTTACTCGAAACGTGGGACATGAGATTTGAGTGATTTTCCATTATATCGTCACATCGTCAAATGAAGTGAAATAGGGTCGTGGTAAACATGCTCTGCATGTGTAGAGCCAATGCCTCACTGCATTATTGGTGCATCGATACCCAGCCAATTCCACCCGTTATCCAGCTCCAAATTGCCTCCAGTAACAGGCGGGAAAGGAAATCCATTAGTGTTTGAGTTCTGTTCCAGAAATTGTGGACCGTATATGTTGATTGCTTGTTGCTGATTCATATTCGGTATACCCTGTTGGCCGTGCCCGAACATACTGCCACTACTCAAATCCGAGTTTGATGCAAAGTCTGATCCAGAAAAGTCAAGAACCTGTGCCCCAGGAAAGGCCATGAAACTGTCAAACGTAATGAACGGGTCCTCAGTGCTGGCAGTCCAGGAGTTATCCATTCCCGTAGGAGGTGGGGCGAAGACTTCGTAAGGGGACTGCCGAGGATTACCGTCACTGTTCATGCTGGGTGAGGGTTGGCAGGAGTGCGTGCTGGAACTTGGTGTTGGTAGGCCCCCCGTTATTTGACTGGGGTGTTGGGTTTGCGACTTGGAGGAGGTTAGGATAGACCGTCGGACAGTTCCTGCTTCTGGATACTGGCCTGGTTTGATAGGGACGAAGGACTTGCCCATGCCGATAGAGATGGTGCCGAAGTAGGGTATTGCAATCTGGCAGGATTCCTGAGCACACTCCTTCTTTGCTTCATCACAGAGGCCTGAGCGGACTTTGCCGAGCATGTCGAGGGCTTTTGCGCACTGCGAAGCCACGACACCACCTGGTTCGTTGGCCGCCGTGCGGAGCAGGGTAATCGTGCGGTCGATGAGGGCTGAATCCTCCTGATCTTGTTCGAGATCTGGTTGTTGTGGCACTGTACCCCGGATATGGCTGTTGTAGCCACAGATGTTGAGGAGGAGCAGCATGGCCGCGGTGAAAGCTTGGAAGTCAAGCAGTTTACAGATATGCGGACCGACAGACTCGGCGCCGCGCAGTGCGTCGAAGTAGCGAATCATCATGCGGGCTGCACCGAGGGTGGCAGTATGGGAGTATTGATAGAGTTTGTCGGCCGAGGAGCGAAGCATGAAGGGCATGTGAAGGAGAACTTTGGAGTGGTAGTGGAAGAATTGGGCTTGGAGACGGTCGAAGTGTTCTTCTATGGTTGTGCCAGGAAGACGGTCGGTGGTCCACCAGGAGCGATCTGTAGACGAGATGAGGTCGTCTAATTCTCGGTCAAGATTAAGGGTTACAGAGTAGGGAACGGTTGTCGGGCTTTGGTTTCGGTCGATGAGTTTAGTCATGAGTGGTCCCATTCTTGCGATGTATGCCTCTCCAGCTGCGGACTCATGTGCCACGGCAGCGGCCTCAGCCATGGAGGAGGCACAAAATGTCTCGGCGACGGAATATGGCAAGCCCAGCACGAGGGATAAGTATCTATCACCCATGACCAAGTGAGTCCATACCATGAGCTGGCGGTAGTAATCTGTGTCAGGATTCTTCGGTCGTCTCAGTGTCAGTCGGTGAAGCCCAAGAAGCTGACCGAAAGCGATGGCTCGATGATACAGTAACCATGATCGCCTCGGTCGACCCATGTTGATTTGGTATTTTGCCTCGAGGATCATGCACTCCAGTCCGTCGATAGTGGCGGCGATCTCGTCGTCTGAGATGATGAGTCTATCAACAGTGGAAATGTATCGTTCCATGAGATCTGAAGGGCTTTCCTTCATTGACACCCTCTTCCAGTCGAAATCTTGCGGCAGTTGGTTTATGCTCAGCGCGATGCATAGCATAATCTTCGCAATCTCAGCCGGTTTTTCCGACCTGAGTGAGTGTGATACTGATTCTTTGATGGTGATGCATCTCCGGTCTGTAATGTGAGGAAACATCGTCCGCCATATGGCCCACCATTCCTGAGAGTTCTCTAGGATGACTTCCAAGTCATCTGGGGTTGGTAGAAGCTGGAGAAGGGCGGCGATAACCGCTTTGGATTTATTGTACTGTGCTCGGGATATGGTGACTGGCACTTCTTTCGTCGTGATGACGGCATTGTTGAACAGAGACAGGGCTGGGGCATCGGTATGTCGTTCCCCTACTGGCATCAATATTGTGTCGTCGATTGTAGGCTGTGGTCGAACAGGACTTCTCAGGCTCTTTAGAACTTCCGCTGGTTCAGATTCTGTTAGCGTGTTGTTCCCTTGTGCGTGTGAGATGCTTACCAGCTTGCGCATCTTCTTGCATGCCTGGACTTGCGCTGACCTGTGTCCTAGCGGTCACACCAGCAGCAACAGCTGCCGAGGCAGCGACAGCGGCAGTGTTGTTGTTTTCCGGCAATCTGTCTAGTACCTGCTTGACCAGATCTTCGAGGAAATTGACCCTCTCCTTCAGCGTGGCGTTCTGTTCATCTTTCTGCTGAGAAGTGCTTGAGTGGGTGGTGAAACTGGAAACATCTCCATGCTCTTGGTCGATACAGGTGGAACCTCGCGCAAAGCACTCGTTGCATATTGATGTTCGCCCAGGCTCGAAGGTGCATTTGATCTTTCTTCGCCGGCATTCTATACAACTTCTCGTGCCCTTTCGCATCTTCTTCCTTGGTGGACCTTGGCCGTGATCTGAGCCAGGCGCATGATGGCCTTGAGGTGAATTCGAGGCGGACATGACGGCACAATTTCGTCCGCCGCAGTCAAGACTCGGTCGTGTGCTGCTCAAAACCTGACAGTTCAGCTTTCGATCAATGGCAATATCGAAGATAGTGCAAAGACGGGCGCCTGGTCGACAGCACGAGATATTGCAATCCGACGCTCTGCGGGAGCCAATTCCAATGCGCAAGAGGTCAGCAGTATGCGCAAATGCCAGATAAGATCAGAATCGCCACAAACACTCAGAGTCTTCTAGAGGCAACAGAGTAACGCCTAAGTCGTCAGTTTGGCTGTCTAGGCAAGCAAGGTAACATGATGTCGAGAAAGCGCACGACTTCTACGACTTACGTTCTGCTGAGAAATCATTCGGCCGACCAGCGGTCAAAGTTTAGGTTCGCCAAGAATTGATGGGTGCGGCAAGCATGTATGCCTAATAAGGAAACTCAGGGCTAATATCAATGCTCGGTTAAGTTTTTGACCTGCAAATGCAGCGTCCAAACGCAACCGAGTTGCACACTTAACTTTTTTCCAACCCATAGTGGTCAACCTTGTATGAAGACAGCATCCTGCCCGGCCCACCAAACTTATATCGCATTCCATGAGCACCACTGAGGCGTATCTACAGACAAGTGCTTGCAGACCTTAATACCTGAGTGTCCGGTCATCGTCATCGTTGTCGGTTAAGCACAAATATTTCTGGTATCGTAATGCCTACGAAAATAACCGTCAGAGCTTCAAAGTTGTTAGGCGAGAGTTACAGTCCGTTAAAGAGTCTTTTCAGCAAGTATGGTGCGATTGCAATTACCCGAGTCTCTATGAAGACGTTTACATGCTCTGTCTTCGGACATGTTTCACTGCCTGCCACAACCAGCCTCTCAGACACATTCCGCTTCAGATATTGGCATCTGTACGTGTTGCGACCTCCTGTCAATGTCTATAAGCACCAACCCACCTCCTCCACCACGCCACAAAATCAACCGTGCTCACGTCGATCCCCAGTTGTGTCAAATCACTGGTGTCTAGATGACAATCGTAAGGCCTCAATGTCCCATCCTTCCCTGGCTTCTTCCCGCTCTCCCTATCTGCCTCGATGCCATCCAGCGGCAAATCCATAATCTCACCAAACTTCTGCACGATTTCATACTTGGTCATCCTATCCTCTGAACTAAATTGCAGAATCCGCGGTAGATCCTCTGGCTTCTTGCTCGACGGCGGTTCGGCAGATGTGACAGAGGTGTAGAATTTTGCGATATCAACGCAGACGCGGGCGACATCAGATGTATTGGTTGGATAGCGAATAGCATAGTCGTCCATGACTACTTTTTCGCCGCCTTTTTGGCTCTTCCATAATGCATCCATGAGGACGTTGACTGCACTCTCCTTGTTGTTATCTTTGGGATCTGTCTCTCCATACAATACTGGCACGCGCAGAGCAACAGCTTGGCCCGGCTTCGAGATGTCAAGGACAGCCTGCTCACCATCTAGCTTGGTCTGCCCATAAATATTGGTGGGTTGTGGTTTGTCCGTGCTCTTGAACGGTGCTTGTCCAGGCTGGCCAGGGAAGACATAGTCTGTTGAGATGTAAACCAGGAAAATTGAGTGAGCTGCGGCATATGATGCGAGGGTTGCTGTTGCTTGCACGTTCAGACGACGCGCGCCTTCGGGATTTTGGGTGCAGGAATCTGGCTGCCGGTCGGCTGCGCAGTGGATGATCACCTGAGGTCTATGAGGAGCGTACGTAATTAGCTGGTTCTTCACAAGGCATCAACTGGGGAGTCGAAAACTTGCACGTGTTTTTCATAGACCTACTTGACCTCGTCGAGGACTTTGGTGACCTGAACTTCATCTTGAATGTCGACCTTGAGGATATTGGCCTGACCGGCTCGACTGAATCCTGTACCTACAGCTTTCCACCCGGCATCATTGAAAGATTTTACCACTTGTCGGCCAAGTAAACCTGTAGCGCCCGTGATCAAGGCGCTCTGGTCCATTACAGCAGATTTACTCGACGTGCCTTGAGATGAAAGAAATACGACTTCAGAACTGCAAATAGTCAATCAAAGAGTTGGGAGATCGGCCAATGACGTCAAGTTGCATATTGCTGGAGATATTTATTACTTCAATCGCTATAGATACAGATTGTATCTAGCTCTCATTGTGAACCCTTATTGAAGGCGACATCCTACTAGGATGGTGAAGCGTCTCTGAAGTTACAAGTCTTGGTTGACTGTGAGCATTCAGAAGCTCGTAGGCAAGGAAGTGCTAAGACTAAGCAAGGTAAGTGTAGATATACTGACATGATTTGCTACATCCTTCAAGCTCGTTCGAGTGCTGTGAACAACTCACCGACTCTTGAAGCTAAGAAACGTACCACCCAGCCTCCCGTAATTCGAGGGAGCTACAAATTCGTTACAGAAGTCGGAGTGAGGTCCACTTTGGAAGATGATGGCGACAACGGGGACAGCTCGGAGATGTACATAATATTCCACTTCCAGACGTGGAAACTTGTTGCAGAAGCACCATAGAATGATATCGTTGATCTTACCTACGTCTAGACCTTCTGCTCTGAAACATAAAGTAAACAATCCTCATCAGCCAACTCGAGCGAGGTAATTCACTGCACAACATGATCTCGGGCACTATGCATCTTTATCTGTTGTCTTCGTTGTCAACAGCCTGTTACGGAAACTAAATAATGGAAGATGTGTATTCGTGTGCAAAGTCCATGCCGTAACTTTCTCGCTTGAGGTGGTGTCTGGCAATTCCAACCAATCTCTGACAGAAGTTCACATACTGGGATCCTTTACATCCTTAGGATAGGCTTCGGATTTGTGGGGATTAGTTTGATGAATGCAAAGAATTCGCTTAGCTGCCATGACCTCCAGCGACCACTGTACTTGAGCTGGAAGCGGAAATTGTTAAGGACACGAGCTCGCAGAAGTACTCGAGGAGGGTTGCTTGGCGGATGGCCCGGGTCCTCAAAAGGAGTGTGCCGCAAGGATAACAAAATTATTAGGCTCTGTGGTTGCGACCCAACACGACACGACACCTTTCTTCATGCTATTGTATGCATCAAATCAGGGCATCAGCAATCGGAGTGCTCCCTGACTTTGATCCAGATGAAGAACCAAATCATGATGTCATGGGAACTGGCTCCTTTGCTGTAAAAGGAGCGTCATCTACAGCGTGACTGCTGTTGTTCTCTACTTACATTTACCTTGCAGAACATTATGGCTTCAACAACGCAGGAGCTTCACGATAAGTTCGAGCCTAACCCTGACCCCCAAGCTCTGACTGGTCACGATGACTCAGTTCGAAACGTGTCCAAAGATGTTGATTACGAACCATATCCCGACCGCTCCGTTTCTACGTCGGATGAGCACAAGAAGATAATGCAACACATCACCAATCTGTATTGCGGGAGCGCCAGTGAAGATGACATGCAGGTATATGCCGAAAAAGCCATTTATGACGACCCTTACTCCTATTGTGATACTCGGTACAAAATTGCCGGTAAGTGAGGATGTTGTAAGCCAGCTGAAAACGAAGCATGTGGTGTCTGAGGCGTGCTACTTTTGCTACGTTGCAAGGCGTACGGTACTGTCGGTCGTTTCGAACTTGTGCTAACTGTGTGGCAACACTCAAGGCCAGTGGTACGGCTTACCAAAAGTAAGCTGAAAAGACTGACGGTTATGTGATGAGACTTACTGGTTCGTTTAGATCTTCAGCAAGCTACGGACACTAAAAACCGAAGTTGTGGAGGACAAACCGGACTTGATTGTATTCAAGCTACAGCAAGAATACACGCCAATGGTGTTGCACAAGCCGATGCCCGTGAACAGCCTTGTGTCCCTGTCTTTGGACGAACAGGGCAAGGTGAGGTATCACAAAGACATGTGGAATGCGAAGGATTATTCCCATGAAGGTCTCGGCAAGCTGCTCAAGACGTTGAACGGAGATCATTTAACCAAGATCACTCAACCTCCAGAGACTCTTTGAGGGTGTCTAGTTGTGAGATGCTATGAGGGTTGGTTTCCAACGTGAAGCGCTCCCGAGATCAGGCTTGAATTCATAGCCAACCACGGATGCGGAGGGACTTGGCCCCCTAGAGCATGAACGAATCCTCAGTCGAGCGTTGTCCTACCAGGTAGAGCGGTGAAAGGTAACGCAATCAATCAGGCACGTGCAGATCTGGTTGTCACACAGACCACTTTCCATTTTGGTGAATTTTGTTTGTTGTTCTATCTCCAGAAAAGGTCATTCAAAGACGTATCTCTTTAATATGAAACTCCGTGCTAAATACGATAATGATATTTTATCGAACCCAGAACTAGTTTTCAAGATTGTGCGATATGATGACTTCCTCCGTCAGAAATCATGCTTGCCCACTAGCAAGGACATCGAAGCGAAGGTCCTGCTGCACTAACAGCACATGGTAGAATGCAGGTCAATGCATGCAGCATGTGCACGTTCAGCTCTTTGTGGGTTGTGAAGTTGGCATTGGGATCTGCTCTCGGCGGTGGGCAGTGACGCCCGCTCCGGCAAATCAGAAGCAAGAAAACATTTCCGGCTCTGGGGGCTTAGACGTTTTGGAACCTCGACATTTCAGCAACGCAAGCACTGACCGCATATCATCGTCGTCTCCAGCAGTCGCTCATATCAATCCTCCTAAACACCTAGTCGATAGCCCTAAGCACTCCATTTGGATATATTTGTATCATCGATCCAGTCTGCATCGAGTACACATGTTTTCTTGGTGACCTCGCCAAGTCGACCGTTTTTTCCTCCAGCTCTCCCTCTCCGCTTTGGGCCGACAATTCGGACTTCATTCCCTCCGAAACCACGTCTCTTTCAAGCATGACTGACACACTTTTGGACCAGCAAATGCTGTTCCGGACGTGGACATAAAACGTGGTTGCCAACCGCCTGCTCAACACCCGCTGTCAACACTGAGCACACCGAACATTACCTACTAGATTTCTAGCAGATTCGGATTCTGTAAGCAAAATGGTGGAGGGCATCGACACTCTGGTCAATGCGATCAAGAAGGGCATCCCCGATGTATTCATCAAGAGGAGGTTGAACTTCATAACTATCCACTACATGTACATCTGCGGAATGGCCCTTTTCTGGTCGGCCATGGTGTATGCCATGGGAGGCATGGCCTATATTGATGCACTGTTCTTTACCAGCGGCTCCTGTACCCAGAGCGGCCTCAACACCGTCGATCTCAACAAGACCAACACGGGCCAGCAAGCCGTTCTCTACATGCTTGCCATGATCTGCAACCCCATCGCCATCCATTCCTCCGTCGTCTTCATTCGTCTCTACTGGTTCGAGAAGCGTTTCAAAGATGTGGTCAAAGAAGCAAGACAGCTACGCAACGAAAGAGCACGCTCCAAGTCGGCGCATAGAACCATCAGCAGAGCGCGATCTGACGATCTGGAATCGGCTCGACGCGAACCGCAGAGCGTGCGCGGTCGTGCCATCCAACTACTCCGGAGCACCGGTCACCGAGCCGAGGGTCGACCCGTTCAAACACAGAAGGAAGAAATACAGAAGGAAGATTTTGCGGAGAAGGAGAAGAACATGGACTCCTCCGACACATCTCAAGACCAAAACAGTGACCACAGTGACCACAACGAGAGGACCGTCCGAAAACAACCGAGTCAAAACTCACTCGATGATATCCGTCTACCGCAGCAAATGAACGCCGAACAACACATTCAGTTCCTCGAGAACCAGAGGAATCCCGCAGACACTACCACTCTTCGCATACCTAGCCCGAGGGAGTTCGACCGTGGTGGTCGTGTACAGAGTCTCGACGCGAATGCTGAAGAGCTGAACAGGCAGATATCCCGTTACCAGCCAGGAGAGACATCGCCGGAAATGGGGAACGCTCCGAGAGTAGTCCCTCATATCACATTCAACGAACCCGAGCTGCCTGCGCATGAGAGACGTGTCCCTCACGCAGTCACTTTTCCCCGCATCGAGACGGGCAAGGCTTCCACCCTCGACCCAACGTCTTACTACGAGGATACCGCCGCCCGAGGCCGAAGTCGTACCCGGAGAGGCTCGGGAAATTTCCTCCGAACCAACACCGCAACAACGCACACGCCAGCTCCTTATCTGAGCTGGGAGCCAACCATTGCTCGTAACTCCTTCTTCGTCAATCTCACCGAGGAACAACGGGAGGAGTTGGGCGGCATCGAGTACCGTGCCTTGAAGACACTGGCTCTGATTCTACTCGGCTACTTCTTCCTTTTCCATTTCCTGGGCATCCTTTGCTTGACAACATGGATCTACTTTGTGTCGTTCGGCGATGTTGTCACCGCCATCAGTCAAGGTCGAGCTTGGTGGGGCATCTTCACCTCAGCTTCGGCTTTCAACGACCTGGGCTTTACCCTGACCCCAGATTCAATGATCTCTTTCCAGACCGCCACATTTCCACTTTTGATCATGACTTTCCTGATCATCATTGGCAATACCGGCTTTCCGTGCATGCTGCGATTCGTTATCTGGTTTCTGTCGAAATGCGTGCCAGTAGGTGGAGGGCTTTGGGAAGAACTGCAGTTTTTGCTCGACCACCCGAGACGTTGTTTCACTCTTCTCTTCCCACGATCAGCAACATGGTGGCTCTTCGCTATTCTTGTTGTCCTAAACGGCATTGATCTCATCTTCTTCGTCATTCTTGATCTGGGCGAAGAAGCGGTGACGCAGTTGTCTGGATGGTTTCAGTTCTTGGTCGGTTTGTTTCAAGCTGCATCGACAAGAACAGCTGGGTTTGCGGCCATCAACATCGCCAGTCTGCACCCCGCCATTCAAGTGTCCTATCTGATTATGATGTACATTTCCGTCTTCCCCATTGCCATTTCAATGCGAAGGACCAATGTGTACGAAGAGAAGAGTTTAGGCATATATGCAAGCACAGACGACAACGAGAATGATGATACCAATCCCAGTTATGTCGGAGCGCACGTCAGAAAACAGCTAGGTTTTGATCTTTGGTGGATCTTCTTGGGACTGTTCGTGATCTCCATTGTGGAAGGCAAAAGACTGCAAAACACGAATGAGTACGCTTTCACCATCTTCTCCGTTCTTTTCGAGATCGTGTCCGCCTACGGCACCGTTGGCTTGTCTTTGGGTTATCCGACAATCAATGCCTCCTTCTCGGCGGAATTTCACAGTCTGTCGAAGCTTGTCATTATTGCCATGCAGATCCGTGGTCGGCATCGTGGTTTGCCTTACGAGCTAGACCGAGCTATTCTGCTGCCTTCTGAAAGTTTGCACCGGAAAGAGGCTCAAGAAGCGGCAAGGATACTCCAACGGCGTCATTCGCTGCTATCTGGAACAAGTGGCCCAGCGATGGCAAGCAGGAGCCAGACTGACGGGGTTTTAGCCCATGCCACAAGTTATCGGAGCAACCATGATGCTGAACATATCATCGACAACAGTAACGAAGCACAATCTGGACCACGTCAACGGCGACTCACCAATAAGTCGACTGCGAGTTCGACAGGCGGCATCGCTGAGAAGCATCGGAGTCACATCAGGGCAGGACTTGGGACCGCTATGTCCAAGGTCGCCGGTGCTGAGAGTGCAATCGAAGAAGAGGCCGAGCATGTGGCTTCAAAGTCACGCTGAACAACCTGGGTTGTTAAAATGTCGGATCTTTGTTTTTTTCTGAAGCGTTTGAGCAAAATATAGAGTGTAGGATAGTGTTGGATGCGGCATACTGGATCAAATGAACTTGAATCATCGCATTGTTATCACATACCATACCCCGAGCCATCGTTACATGTTGTGTCTCCAAGTCCCAAGACTTCCCACATACAGTGGCTGTCATAAGTTTGAATCCAAAGCCGAAATTCACCCGGTTTCTCGATCGACCTGCTGGTCAACAACCGACAGTGCATTCTCTACAGTAATCTGTTACGCTCGTAGTCTACTTTGTAAATACGCTCCATTGAGTGATCTATCGTTTGATATAGATAAATCGTGGTGTCAGTACTTCGTGTACCACCCACGGGCGTCAATGCACGCCTGTACCCTCCGCATCATCGATATTATACAACCGTCAATATTCTCTTGCGGGATAGCCAACCAGGACTGTTCAATCCCTTCCTGGAATGCGGCTACTGATGCTCTTGATCGTCCCTGGCCGCGAAGGTGTGGATAGTGCTCGTTCAGGTGGTCCTTTAAAAAGGCCCAGCAGTGTTCGATTGGGGCAAGATCCGGCGAATTAGCTGGCCATTCCATTACCACAATTCCATTATCCCTAAACCAATCTGTGATTTGCTGTGCTGTATGGATAGAGGCGCTGTCCTGCTGCCAGATCATACCAGGCTCGTAGATCTGCGGGACCTGATCTTCCAGGACTTCCTGGTATGAGTTAGCCGAGTACCCCCCTCGAGGGGCTGCTTCATCTCGACGTAGAAAAAAGACATTTGAACGATCGCCTGCCCAGATCGCTGCCCATATCATAATACTTAGATCCTGACCTTTCTCGTACGTAGAGACATTAGCTCTATTTAGTCGTTTAGCCTTATAGCACCAGGTCCAAGTTGGTCGTTTTCCGGCGCCCCTTTCGACTGAACATTCATCAGTAAATACTACCTTCATCCAATCGTCCAAGGTCCAGTCTTTTCGCTCCTTACACCACTTTAGACGTGCCTTCGCATGATCCGCAGTAAGCGCAGGCCTTTTCTTCGTTAACCAATGAGTAAGGTTGAATCCCTTAAGGATCCGACGAATTGTTGAGTCCGATATTTCGACGCTCGCTTCCTTACGAATATCGTCGTATGAAGCATGCGGAAACTTCTTTACTATACGGAGGATTGCCCTGCGATCTCGTATAGAGGTCTTTCTAGGTGCGCCAGGCCGTGGTCGTGATTTACCATTATGTCGAACTGGATCGCGGCGTAAGGTCGTTTTTACAGTGCCAAGTGGTTGATGCATCTCAGTACTTATCTTGCCTTGCGTTTGGCCAGTATCCTTCCGGGCCTTGATCTTACCACGTAGATATGGAGTCAACTCGGGCCCCTTCCTTCTATTACCAGAGATCTGTACGAGAGGCGTTCGTTGAGGCATGGTGTTGGATTGAACAGTAGGGCTCAAAATCAATGTGGAAGCCGCATTTGGAAAATGGAGATTTTGGATTCATATTTATGACGTAGTACTGTAAGCCAAACCTAGCTGAGAAATTTGGTGGGGTCTATTCGTGTTCCATTTGCCTCCGTACTTCTCAGCTTCAAGAATTGTAGAAACACTCCGATACCCCGTGTCAAAGGACAAGACATGACGTGTCAAGCTAGAACTCAGGCCATCATTTAGTCGCCGCTGTTTTAATCGAAGTCGTATCGACTTAACCTTCGGCCTCGTGTTGACGCTTTTTGATAACAGCTTGCGCCACGTGCTTACTCAGGCCTGGTTCCACCAGCCATCAGCGAATGCTGCTCTACCTACGAAGATACGGGCACGCCGAATCTTCTCAATATTACTCATCCGGATCGAGGCTGTTCGCTTAAGGGTTCATTGACGTCGATGTTGCATGAGACAGAAGTGTTAGGAAATTGGGTTTCATAGATGAATGTCACAAACAAGACCGACGGCAGTTGAACCATTCTTAGAGGACTGCACAGTTTAGTCGCAACATCTGCACGCCTCAAGCGCGCTATCACTGTGTTCGATCATCTGTAGCACGACAACAGGCCATCTCACAAATCGAAGGGCGCAAAAGCTTTGCCAACCAAAAAGTTCAAGCTGAAAAAAAAAAAAAAACCCAGATCAACCTCATCGATTCGAGCAACCATGTTGGTGGCCGACAAGCCTTGACCTCAACGGACACAACGCTGTTTCTGACCGAGATTGCTTTCCATCCGACAAACTACATTCAACTAACACAATGAGTCCGCGCTCTCAATCGTCCCCCAACACTCACCAACCCCCTTCCACAACCCCCGACCATGAAGCTAAACCAACAACAACCACAAATCCTGACGATGACTCCTCAACAGAACAAGAGGAAGCCCGCCCCCCACACACCGCAGAAATTGGCACTCTAAAGAAACTCTCCGTTCCCGGCGGCACTGCCTGGCTTGGCTCCTCTTCTGGTGTCTACTTCGTCAACACCGTCCGGCGCGCATTCAGCGCCGCTTTCGCTTCCACATCCCCCGACCTGGACGGCGATTCCTCGGTCCCTGCATCAGAGGATATTATCACGGGTGAGGATGCAGCAGGGCACAACGTTAATGGGCTTCCTGCATCTCAGCATGCCGCGCGGTATGGTGCTGGGAATTACGAACCGGACTCCTTCCGACGAATCATTACTAGTGTAGGTCGGCCGCCTGCGGATCGGAAGTTAGCAATGGACCTGGTGACTACATTCTTCCGGCAGACACATCCGCTGTTTCCGTTTCTGCATGGACCGAGATTTTTGGAGGACATGAACGAAATCTACACAGCAATGTCTCAAATGCCAAAATCACCACAAAAGCACTCCCATCCGCAATCGACCACCTCAAGTAGAAAATCAAGCACCACACCAACGATATCTCCCGAATCAAGCCTTGGGAATCTCGCTTCAATCGACCCTCTTAAACTCATCACATTCCAAATCATCATAAACATAGCCGCGCTTTCACAAACTCAAGGCACCTTAATACCCTCCCAATCCACCATCCCCTCCGCCCACTCACTTCTCACCCTGATATTGCCTTTATCAACAACACCGCTACTCCCAACAATCCAGCTATTGTTAGCAGCAGAACTCTACCTGCTCTCCACCATCTCGCTCCGCCACAGCTCCACCCTGGCCGGCCTAGTTCTCCGTCTCATCTATCACACCGGCCTGCACCGCTGTCCACTCCGGTATGCATCCCTCACACCACAAGACTGCGAGATCCGAAAACGTGTGTTCTGGTCTGCCTACGCCCTCGACCGCCACCTCAGCCTCGCACTCGGTGACCCCAACACCTTCCAAGACAGTGACATCGATGTCTGTCTTAGCCGCTCCGGCGAAGGTGAGATGCACCGGGCTGTCGCGCGCGATCTCCTCGACGACAGTGAACGCGGTGAGGAATGGAGGATGCACTTCCCACGCGACGCAAGCGGACGACTCATGACAGCGGAAGAGAAGGCGAGAACAACAGCAGCAACAAGCGGGCGGGACACGACCCAAGTCGTACGCACCAACTCAACCGTATCAATGACAGATGCATCCTCCTCTTTCGTCGAAGGCAGCATCAGCGGACGCGACGGCCCCAGCTCAAAGGACAAACCGGTGATGATCATGGACGACGACCCACGGACCAGCCATGCCATCTCAAACCGGACACAGCAGCTGCGTGAAGCAGCACTGACGGCCTACGTGCACTACGGCAAACTGACAGGCCGCATCATCGAGATCTTCCACAAGAGCATCAACTTCCGCTTCCCCAAGCAAGACGCCATCGGCTACCTGACCGCCGACATCGAGAACTGGTGGAACGATCTCCCCTCAACCCTGACGGGCGAATACAACCCGTCGACGTCGGGCGAGGGCGAAGAGGCGATCGACCCCGGCCTGGTCCAACAACATAAACTGCTCACCCCGTTCTTCACGCTGCTGTACCACCAGCTCCTGCTGCTGCTCAATCGGCCGCGGTTGAGTCTGGATCAGGGCACGGCCGAGTTCCAGCAGGGCCTGCAGGTGTGTATTCGCGCGTCACGCAACACGTTGAGCGCGCTGAAAAAGCACCGGGAGAACGGACAGAGCATGTTCCTCCCCGGCCTGCTTAGCGCGGCGTGGATGTCAGGACTCATTATCGCGTTTGCGTGTCAGCTGGGGAAGTACCCGAAAACAAGGGCGTGCAGTGACATCAAGTCGTGTCTTTTGATTTTGGAGTCTATGAACGTCAAGTGGTATACAGTGAAGAACTGCCACAAGGTGCTGTCCTTGTTGCTTGCAAACATTACGAGCCGAAAGGCAAATTCAAGTGGATATCTAACGGCGGGCAGGAACGACTCGACGCCGACGAATGTGAGTCAGGCTGGTTCTGCTGCACAAACAAGGAAAAGAACTAGGGATTCGATTATGATGGACACTGGCAGCGAAGCCGAGCCATCGCCGAAGAGAGACAGTCTGGCTGGTGTGTCGCCTGCGTCGTCCGATTTCAGACCACCGAGTCATTTCCGATCTCCCGACATGCGACCCAACGTGAGCAACACCTCCAACTCTTCTGCTCAGGCGCAAAACCCCGGGAGCCGAGACTTTCCTTCCTCCCATATCTTCTCTCGACAGGATTCGGCCATGAGCACCTCGAGCTTCGATTTCGGTCCGAACAACCAGGTGGCTGGATCTGCCATGGGCAGCGGGATCAATTTCAACAATTTGACATCCAACGGTGGTCTAAACAACAACAATATGAGTGATGGAACCAACAAGCATCAGCGACGAGCAGGCGCTGCACTATATGCCGATCCTCAAGACATGGCTTTTGCTCAGTCAAGCCACAGTATGGGCTTGCCAGAAATGTCGTCTTCGATGGACGATCAGATGTTCTGGGGCAACATAGACAGTAACCTGTTTGATGTCTTTGGAGCGGTGTCCTGGGAGACCATGACGGGTCCTGTTGGCCCGATGGTCTCGAATCCCAATGCCTGGGACATGTCGGCGTATGCTAATGCTGGTGGAGGCAATACAAATGGCAATGACCCGCAAGCAAGCGGCAAATACTTGTAAATAGATGACAACCGTCGAACAACTGACTGTGTGTTGTTACTACCAAAATATGTGGGAAGAAGTCTGGTTTGAGGCAGGGGCTATGGAGTTTTGCTGGGATGGATCGGTGTTGTTCAGGTGGATGGTTTGACGCTGCTGTTGCAGCTGCGACCACGAATTGCTCAGATACCCAACTTGTGAAAATAGCTGCTGTGGTATTGAAGTTTGAGCTGTATTGACATCCATCATCATGGCTTGCCAGTTGTTGTTGTTGTTGTTGTTGTTGTTGTTGTTGTGCTGCTGCTGCTGCGGCTGCTGTTGTCGCTGTTGCTGGTCGTATGCCACCTGACTGTTCTGGCTGTGCATCATCTGGTTTGACATCTGGTCGTCTCGCATCTTGTAAAGATCAAGCCCTTGGTCTCCCCCGAACGAACTCTGTGATCTGTGGCCAGTCACGCTCTGGCGTTTCCTTGCCGAGTCCGCTGACGACAGCATCTGGTTGCCAGGTGATGAGTTTCTGGTTTCTGTCTTGATTGTAGAGTTCTGGTTGCTGGTGTTGTGATTGGCTTCGCAATCTTGCTGCCAGCGTCGGATTCCAGCTACTGAAGTCAGGGGAAAGTTGTCCCAGTAGTCTATGCCGGTCTTTTTGTTGAGGACCGGTGGACTGCCTCTCCGATCTGGTGATGCTCTTCCTGATTCATCGTAGTCGTGATCGGAAAGAGATGTGGTGGCTGCTTGTAATTGTTCTGTTGAGACAAGTGGTAGTAGTTGAAGAAGTAAGGATTCTGCGTCGTGTAATCTATTCTCGAGGCCTTCGATGTAGCCTTTGGCAGGTCCTCTGTCCAGAAGTTAGAATGAGATTGCTTTCAGTGTGTCGCCTAGACATGAAGAGGGCTTTAGGCTGACTGTCGCTGCCACTGGACTTACCTCTTACGCTGCTCTGGCCATGTACAGGAGATGCCTGCTTGTTCACATTGAACGCACCCTGACCTGCGTAGACAAAGTCAGTACTCTGGTCAACCAAACAAAAAAAGCTCCGCAGCGATGTCAGTCAGGATGCGTGCAGTTGCCCCTCCTCATACAAGTCGTGATGCCAATGGGCTGTGGGTGCCGTTTTGGCTGAATTGTCCTGCGCATTGTTCAATTGGCGGCGGCGTAGATCCTTTCAAGAAACCGAACGTTCTGTCGTCGCAGTCGTAACACAAATGAATGGTGTACTCACTTGTCGCCACTGCACTAAAAGCACAATTACTCATGTCAGCCTAGATTCATCTCATCATAGCGCCACCCACAAGGCATTGGCACTTTGTCCGGCCTGAGACAGACCGGAGACATTCACTCATGAACGCCCCGCCAGTGCCGAAGGATCCGTCAGCAGACACCAGATAGACGTACCTTTTGCTTCTTTGCTCTGCAGCCATTGCAGGCTCCGCTGATTCGAGTAGGCATGATTCGATTGTGTATGTGTGCGCCGGACTTGAGGAGTTGGTAAGATGTGGTGGAGTGAAAATGAAGGTAGTGCAATTGTAAGATAGGAAGATGCCAAGCAATGGTGCAGGTAGAGGGTTGCAGTAGATTCGGATTGTACTTCTAGCGGGGGATAATCCCGTGTGATGCTGTGCGCGTTCACGATTCAAAGTGTAGGAGGGTCAGGGAATTGTTCGAGTTAAGATGTATTCCAGTGATGTCTTGTATAGTCCTTGTCAAGTTCGTCACATCTAACCATCACAACCATGTGCAGCAAGCCACCAGATGCTAGTCTTGATATTGAAGTAAGCTAGTGTTAGTGATCCTCGCCATAGAGCTATGGTAAAGCATGCAGTGTAGAGAAATCCGGATGTTTGTAGATGCGCCTTTTTACAAGGAGATGATGCTTGCGCTGGAATCTCCGTGACGGTGTGAAGCGATTCAAGGCCTGCAGGAGTCGCAGCTAAACCAGATCGATATGCAAGTAATTTTGTTGGTGCTGTTGGATACGAGGCTTTTGTTTAGCTTGTTCGCGAAGTGCAAGGGTAATGGGGTTGATCAATACGTAAGTGCGGGCCCCGTTTTCCAAAAAGAATAGAACATCAAAGAGTACTCATACTACTGATGATGAAACGGGGAGAAGTTACGAGCGTGCAGTAGCATCACCGCAACCATAGTCAACAATGACTAAGGTTGCGAGTCGCTTGAACAATTTGCCGAGCCAGATAGTTTTCAAGGCCAACCTGTAAGATCTAGCGGGCATCTAGCGTGGAAAGCGGGCCAAGACCGAGTGTCAGCCATGACCAGGTTCCATCAGATACTGTGTGGACATAAGCCCGCCCCCTCAGGGCAGACAACGATTGGATGGGCCCTAAAGATTCTGTCTAGTAAGCAGCAGTTCACGGATCAAGCCGTACAAACCAAGAGCAACCGAGCATGCCGAAGACGGAATTCACAAAAGCACTCGAAGATTGATAGGAAAGATTACCGTTTAGTCACCTGTGGAAGGCTTCACACGTCACACGTTGAAACGAAGACTGCGTGTTCCAATTATCCCCATTTTGCTATTGTTCTATCGTTCTATCTTGATTTTCTCTCCTAACGCGATCGCTGAGTTACGTTTTGCCAATCTTGTTTCAAATGATCTGAAGGCAGCCCTAAGGGTAGACTACTTCCGACGTGGCTCCTCTACTTTGGCGTGATGCTAATGACTCGATTCCGAATCTCTGGATCCAGAAATGGATATGAGAACCATGTTCGAGAGCCGCTTGCTCCACTCACAACGGAATGGTATACCTAAACTAGTGACGCAGGATATTCTTCAAATAGCCGCCTGCTGTACTTTGTACCACCAATGCGCGCATTGAATGATATGGTAGTTCCATTTGATTGGACGAACAAGATATGCCTCTGATTGACTGGTTTTGGCAACTGCTTCGGGTCCTGACTTCATGTTTTTGTTGATCCGGATATCGATACGTGAGTACCATCGTCGTCGTGGTCGTGGTCGTCGAAAGTTGCTATTAAAGCTGTTGCAGGTGCCGAACGACCAGAAAGGAGATGTAGAGCTCAGGTGGTTGACGAGGTCGTTGCTTTGTTGCTGTGTAAACAAACTTGGTACTCTTCCAATACTGACAGGCTAGTAGGCTCTAATTCGAGGTGCATGTGGAGGAATACAGAGGTTGTAGACATGCCAAAAGAATGATCGGATATGGTGTTGGCCGGTCCGCTTGCGGTTGAGGACATGCATGTTGTACATTCTTGTTCAGTAGTATTCGTATTGCTTGAGTCGTGAGCGTGGATGTGGGAGCATGTTGAAGTCGACGAGGTGGTCTAAAGTATATACATTGAGAACAATGATTGACCAAGACAAGCTGGCCACCATACTCGCAGCAAGAACGATGGTCAGTGAGCAGACGTGTTCGTGTATGCGACGAGTCCGAAGGCGCAAGATGGTTGAGCCGCAGCATCGGACCAATTGTAATGGCTGAATTAGGCGAGTGGATAGAAAAAGGGACCGGAATTTCTGGAAGCCGATCGGCTTTAAGCGTTACGCGGGATTTCTGGGCCACTGAAGGGTATTGCCAAGCTCATCTCCATTCGTAGGCGCAGCGGCTGAGTGCTCGGGCTGGCATAAATGTTGCGAGCCAGCTTGTACGTGGCCAGGCTGCTTTCAAAACGCAGCCATACGAGGCAGAAATCCTCCTAACCAAGATCGTATAATCGAAATATTGCTCACGCCAGCACGGCCGGTTTTCCAATTTGATCCATCTCAAGCGGTCGATATGTTGAGCCGTCGCCGTACATGTAGAACTGCAGACCAAGATAGGTGTCGCAGCAAGCTTGGAAGATACCGCAAAGCTTGAAGGGCCACGGAACAATCTCCTTACTCAAAAAGAAGTAGCTCATTTTCATTGTGTCTCCTGCCAACCAGTTTATAATGACGGACAGGCGAAAGCCCTTGCACGATCTTGCGTTGTGGTTCTTCAATATCTGCGGAAGAGGTAGGATAGCCTCGATAGCTAGGCCGACGTAGCCAATCAGGGCGATGTAGAACGGTGTTCTCGAGATGAATGGTAGCAGCACATGAACGAACAGCAGTGTGCAAGTCATGTATGCCAGAAACTGGAAGTATGGTTTTGCGGTACTCCATCTCCAGAAATTGAGCGGTCTCTTTCCCGCCATGATATCTTCGAGGATACTATCTGCTGTATATGCGCTGAATGGTCTATGTTGAACGCCATCTCTTGTGCCCGATGGAGGCCGATTGTCGAGTGCGACTTTGAGCAGGATGGTCTGCATAACGATCATGAGGCATGCTTGAACAAGCAAGGAGGTGTCATAGTACGCTCCGAACCAGTAGAAGACTTTCAATATCGATGCAACAAGCATGATAAGCGGGATGTCGAGGGAGAAGCCATCGCTGGACTTGTTGCGATGAATGGACAAGATCTGGTCGGCGTAGGATGTAACTGGCGATGCGATGAGACTGATGGTTGTTAGCAAGGTCAGAGAAGGTCTATGGATGCTGTACTCACAACAGGGGCGCGAAATAGTCGACCACAAAGGAAAGGAACTCGAACATGTTTCCGTCAAACTGGAAGGAGGAAAATGTATCAGACATCAGATTCGCGATCTGAACCATAGTGACGCGCCCCTGGAACGCCGAGCCAGGCACCAAAACCAATCCCTATAATTTTTGCAACACAAACCGAAGCACGATTGTGATATTTTTTTGATGATTCGAAGGACCTGGATTCAGCAATGGTAGCTGCTGCTATAAATTTATTTCTGTGTTAATGCCGTTGTGTATGGCATGAAGTAATCACCAGCCGCGCCTTCCCGAGTTCCTGTCTTCCGACATCCATTTAGCTACTTCACGATTGTATCCATGCAAGCGAAAGTCTTACAACACCAAGTAACGAAGTCAATTGGCTGAATCTTTGAGAGAATTTCAATGACTCAAAGAGCTCATGATTGAATTGTTACGCAGACCGAGCTTTTGTTCCCCATGGCTGTGATGCTATCGACCAGTATCCTACACATGAGCTTCAGGCAGGCGCTCTCATGCATCTCGAGCAATAGCAACGAGGCCAGTCTCATCTTTGACCTCAGTAGAAGGTTCTATAACTCCTGCAACCTGTAAGATCTTGATGACCCCTTGCATAGTACCTGCATCAACGCCTCTCGTCCTCTCGAAGAACTTCACCGACTTTAACCACTCTCTCGCATCCTCCTCACTATAGTGGCATCCCAACTCACCTGTTCCGAGCATCTTCACGCCTTTCTCAGGATCAGCATTGAAATCACGAATACCCCGATCAAAGCAATCAAACAGCTTCAGCAGCTTTGGATCGGTAGCTGGCTCGGGGAATGTCTTGGACGAAGCGGCGATGTGCCAGCTCGGCCATGGGGTGTATATCTCCCCTATGTTTTTCAGTGGAGTGTTGTCACCATGGAAGTATGGCTTCGTGGTGAAGTGTTCCCACATGAAGAAGTCGGCCGTGGAAGCAGTCACACCGTCTCTCAGATCTTTGAATGGTCCAAGAGGCACGATGGTCAAGCCCTCGAATTTGCTTTCCTTGCTCTGCCTCAACCAACCTTGCTGCTCGGCCAGTACGAAAGCCATGACGTGACTGCCACTGCCCAATCTGCTCACACCGACACGTCTATGCTGCTTGAGATCATCGACTGTGTTAATACCATCTCGGTTTCGACCTGTAACAATGGCCCATCGTAACGGATTCTCCACCCATGATCCCACGATGTTGTAGCCACGCTCTTTCTGACCCTGCGTTGTCATCAGTCCTGCTACCCATCCTTCTGTCAGACCAATGGCAAGATCGATCTCATCTGAACGTAGGGAAGTGATCATATGTCCCGTGCCTGAAGGGAACGGAATTAACTCGACGGGGTCAGAGAATTGGGACTTTGCGAGGTGAAGTGGGAGAAGGTAATGTTCTGGCACGTAGCCGATACGTATCGACTTTTCACTACTCATGCTTGCGAATGTGCGATTCCATAAGCGTAGAGCTGATGGTCTTGAACGAAGAAGAGACGAGAGCATTACCAGGTTACATGTTCAGGCCCAGCCTTGCTATGACTGCGGGCTGGGTGACGGGAATATGTCCCTGCATTCGAAGCAAACACGCAGACAAATGATGTAACCCTTCCACGAACTGTGGCTGGTGGGGCTAGTGTCAATGGCACAGCCTCACAGCTTAGTAAGTGTGGCGCACAAGTTTATCAACTCACCCTTGCCTAAAGCACACCAAAGATTATCCCGTTCCGAGGCGACTCTCGAGCCGACCGAGTCGACCATATCGTGTCGAGTAAAGCATACTATGCGAGCATGTCGCTTCTAGAACACCTTGCACTGTGTTGACACTATTTTGGTAACATGGTATATCGGATGTTTTGAGCAACCCCGCATGGGAACTGACTCGACCGAAAGGAACAATGCTACCACTATATTTATTGGATGAGGAGCGTTTCAAGGGGGCCTGACAGCAAAGTGTCTATTTAGAACCTCACGCAATGGCTTTGATAAGCACACCACTTTCTGAACCAAAATAAACTGCCAAGTCTCACCCTCGGCTTAAATATCAACTCGGTGAATCTCAAAAGCTCTCGTAACTAAACGGCTACCATCTTCATTCTTGATACAAGATACCCACCACGAACACAGTTTCTAGGTTGAAAGTCACAGGTTCAAAGCCGACTCTCCAGAGCTTTTCCATCTCGGCACGCAAACATGGCGACCCAATCCACCACGGCAGTCGTCGCTTATGCACCCGCTAACTTCGGCGTACCCAACTTCAAGCATACGACTGTAAACCTTCTTCGATCCTCACCGGGTCCAAATGAGGTCTTGGTTCGCGTCCTCGCTGCCGGTATCTGTCACTCAGACATCTTCATCGGCGGCATCCCCGACTCCATGATGGGCACCTACCCCAAGGTCCTTGGCCACGAAGGTGCAGGGTATGTCGAAGCAGTCGGGTCTTCCGTGTCTTCTGTTTCTGTCGGCGACCCCGTGCTGTTGAGCTACACGTACTGCGGCGAATGTGACCTTTGTCTCAGCGTGGATGATGGGCCGGTGTATTGTCAGAAGTTTACAGAGATGAACGCAATCTGTGCTGAGACAGTGTTTAAAGCTGACGACGAGAAGGAAGTGGGAGGGAAGTTCTTCGGACAGAGTAGTTTTGCGAGCATGAGTTTAGTCGAAGAGAAGAGTGTGGTGAACGTGAAGGGGTTGGTGAATGGGGACGAGGATTTGAAGTTGTTCAGTCCGTTGGGCTGTGGGTTGATGACGGGGAGCGGGGCAGTGGTTAATGCAGCCAAAGCAAAAGCGGACGATGTTATTGTCGTGGCCGGGCTTGGAGCCGTTGGACTCGGTGCAATCATGGCAGGTAAGATCTCAGGATGCAGGGCTATCATTGCCGTTGATCGGGTGAAGAGTCGGCTGGACATTGCGAAGCAGATTGGGGCGACGCATGTGTTTGACACGAGTGGCATGGATGTAACCGCAGCTGAATTTGGTAAAGATTTTGTGACGAAAGTCAGGGCGTTAGTGGGTGGTGAGGACGCGAAGATCAAATTTGCGTTCGACACGACAGGGGTGTTGCCGCTCATCAACGCTATGGTGAAGACGCTGACTAAGAGAGGGAAGTTGTTTCAGATCGGGGTGCCAACTACCATCCCAACACCAGAGATACCGCTGGATATACAGGATCTGTTCGGCGGAACGAAGAGGATTGAGGTCCACTATTTGGGGGAGTGTCTAGCGAGAGATCATATCCCGAAGATGATACAGTGGTATCGGGAAGGGAAATTCCCGTTTGATAAGTTCGTCAAGTTCTACCCTGCAAAGGATGTTGCGCAAGCTGTGGAAGACATGAAGACGGAGGTGATCAAGCCGATTCTGGTCCACTAGAAGACCGCTTCTCGGCAACACAAATCTCAGTGAGACAGCGTGTCAAGCGCTCGAGTCTTGTCTAAGTTGCTTATACGAGTCCATCACCTGCTCTTTACTCCATCCCTCCTTCAAAGCCCTCAACAGCAGTTCGGTCTCGCTCTCCGGCGCCATTCCGCCCGGTGCTGGCGGTCGACTATCCAGATTCGTGGGGAACGGGTAGCCGAGACTGATCGCTTGAACGCAACATATCACCTCCTGACTTTCCGCACCTTCGCTGTCAGCTTTCTTGCGCAACTCATCCCAGCACTTCTCAACGATCTTGATGTAGTTGATCGTCTCCATTGTCTTCCCAAACGCACTGCTAATCTGCAGCAGATTCGCGCTTCGATCGACGCCTTCAGGTCCGGGAGCGGTCTGGTTCTCGCCTGCGGCATGGAATAACGCGGGGTTGAAGAAGACTGCGTCGCCTTTTTCGAGTGCGGCGCTTACCCAGTGTTCATGGAAGTAGTCCTTGACCGCATCGGTGCGCCAGAGCATATACCCGTCCTCAAGCATTTGCGAGAATGGCAGGAACCTGGTCGGACCGCTCTCGAGAGGCATGTCAGAATGTGCAACCGCACCTTGTAACGTCAAGAATTGGCTTGTGTGGTGCACTGACTTCGGCCACCGGGCACATGCTTCTGCGGTCTGGAAGCCAAGGTGATAGTCACGATGGGGCATCTGTGGAGCTCCGCCCGGTCTGACGATGTTGACCTGCGCAGTGATCTGGTATGCTGGACCGAGCCATGCTTCGCTGATATGGGATAGCCATGGGTTGGAATAATACTCAACGAATGAGGACGGGTCGTGCTCGGCATGCTTCTGGAAGGAGTTCCAGATGCGGGAATTGTTGCCGGAGGCGGCGAAGTGGTCGCCGCGGGTGAGTGAGGCTTCAGAGGCGATGATGGTGTCGAAGACTTTGTTGACTTGGTCGATCAGAGTGAGGTTGGTGTAGAAGCGCTTGAGGACGAAGACACCAGGGCCAGTGTGAAGTAGGTGGTACCACTCGTCTTGGAGGGTGTTGACAAAGGCATTGTCGGAGGCTGAGAAGGAGTTGAGATCGTAAATTGGTATGTTTGAGATTATGGTTTTGCTGTTGGGGTAGTCGGATTTGTTGGTTGATTTTGAGCATAGCGAGATCAGCGGGCTGATGTCGGGTTGTGAAGAAGTACCGTAGAGACGAGATGGCCGGGTATTCTTGACGTTGCCATTGATATGGACGTTTGCATCGCTGTGACCGTTTGTGAGCGCCATTTTCGATCGAGTGGTTGCACTATGATTAACTGACCTGGATTTCAATTGCGGCGAGTTACTTCATATACCTTCTGAGTGGTATCGGATCTGATACCGAAAGAAGATCGACGTGGGGCGCCGACACTTGCTCGATCGGGTTTAAATCAACTGCCTTCACGTTTAACCTGGCAACGTATGCCATCCGTTCCAATTCGGGACCTCACCTTATAGTGGTGGGATATCCTTT